>MJUT01061798.1:11837-29142 GCA_002080005.1 Gigantidas platifrons
CATTAAAAACGTTTGAATCTTTATACAAAATATATCTTGATGGGTTGGGGTCCTGTTTATTTTTAGAATTTACATTTGTTTTCTTTACTTATTATTAGTTATCTTTAATAAAGAATTGAATTACTTCAGTGAAGGACATACAATCTCCATAACAGTGTTATTAACACCTTGGCTTGGAAAGGCAAATTGTCAATTCTGAATACTTGTGTAGGACCAATTCCCAATGTATAATAATTGACAACCAAAAAGTATTTATGTATTATCAGATAATAACCTCCCTTTTCTAAAAAAAACCCTGTCAAGTGACTGAGGAGGATGACTTCAATTTCATAAACATTTAAACTTCTGAATTTTTTTTTGGTCAACATTAATTTACACATAACAGATTTGATCAAATAAACAATGGGCAAAAACTAATCTGACACAAGTTAATTATTCTCTAAATCCAATTTGTCTTTTTACTAACTAACAAAATTCATGGTCCATACAGTTAATACAAAAATGTACATAAAACCATAAAAACCAAAAACTGAAATGAAACTATTATATACATATTGTAATTTAAATCCAATTTTTAATTAAAGGTGGGTGATCTAGTTGTGCTACAATATCACATTTTTATCAAAGAAATTCTTATTGAGACATATTAGGACAGATGCTTAATTCCTTGTAATATATTGTAGTTTATTTAGTTATGCCAAAACATGTTCAGTAAATTAAACCTTTACATAATTAAAAATTGCACTGATCAAATTGTATTTAAGCATTGAGACCGGTATTTTTTTTTTTCTTAGAAGACATACATGGTTATGTATAATTGTTAATTCTATTTTTCTTTTAAAATAAAACCCAATTGTAGCATGATGAATTTATCCTGCAATTGTGTGATTTTAAGTACTAATAGAGAGGTAAAACAAAACTTCAGTGTTATGTGGTCCTTATATGTTTTGACAATATATTTTGTAGGCATATATATACAGCATATATGAGCATTTTCATTGGATTTAGTTCAGTAGCTGAGTATCATATTAACTGTCTCTGCACTGAGCTAAGTTCATTGTTATGCATTCAATCATCTTGGTGATATATTAAGGGTATGATAAATGGACATCAAGCCATGATCAAGGGAAAATGTTATTTCTATACATGTACATATTGATGAAACAGATTGATCTTCATATTAACCCATCTTCTTATTATAAAGTAAAAAAAAAATGTGCTTGAAATATATTTGAATATTTTTATGATGTTTGAAAAATTTGAAATTAAGAAAGTTTACTGATTTTTAGCTGAACTGGCCCAAAATGGCTAAATGATGTATTATCATGACTGTGTTTGTCATCTGTTGTCCATATTTTTTTATACTTTTTCGCAGCAATTGTCAAATCAAATGAAAATATTATATAGCAGATATGCTATGGTACTTGGATAGTTTGGAAAATATCTGATTGTTACAAAACTATATCTAATTTTTTCACATTATAATGTTTATTTTGGTAGCTTGACAGTCCACATTTAGTATTTAATGAAATATTGCTAATTTCGCAAGGTTCCTTGAGGTTACCTGGTTTGAGGATATTACATTTTTTTTCCCTTTTGCTGTAGAATTGATACATATTATTCATCTCTAATTGCTGGAGTCTAAAACTATTTATAGTGTATTTTGTTGGTTTAAAAGCCCATGGAGATTGATACTTACAGCTTTTATGTTATTTTGTTTATATGTTTGCAGAACAGAAATAAAAATTTTCTTGCTACTATTTAATGGGGAAAAAGTTGGTGTAAAGCTACATGCACCGCTGTATTTCATTGCTCCTTTCTTCAAGTTTATTTAACCTAGCTAGCATACACACATAACGAAAACAAGATTAAATAGTACATAACATTGAACCATATATATGTAGATATACAGATGCTAAAAATGTATCGGTAGAGTCAGTGCCAACTTATCGCATGGGCACGCTGAGCAGTTGCCCATGGGACGCATGGGCATAGAGGCCCTATGCTAATATGTGTATGCTGTGTGCCGGGGATGAACTCATAGTCTGTGCACCCTTTCTCAATTTTCCGCATAAAGAACTGCTACTGATGATCAATCTGTTTAAACAGACTATCATGATTGATTGATTGATTGGTGTTATCATGATAGTTAAGATTGAAATCGTTAGCACGTATTGAGTATCAAAGGTCACCCTCGCTTGTTGATGTGTTCAGTTGTTGCTCATCTTCAGTTATCTGTATTTTTAAATTTTTTCTCGTTGATAAATGTTCTTCCTCTTCTTTTTTATTGATTTTTTAAAATTAGTTTTTGTTATTGGCCAAGTGTTTTTCTTTCTATACTGATTTACGAGTTTTCACCTTTTAACTATACATTAATATGTTACAAAAATGTTGAAACACTTTTTACAGATAGTGTTAGAAATGTCGTCATCACGAAGAGCCCACACAGAGACATGATTGTGGCAGAGCATAAGAATCAAGTAAATCTTAGCTGTGCAGCTGAAGGGAACCCTTCTGTATCTTTTATATGGTACAAAGAACCAGACATGAATTATCAGTTGTCAACTGAAAATCTCTTGATGATAAATGACTTTTCTGCAAATAAAAGTGGCATATATGCGTGTAAAGCCTATAATATTATAAATGGTCAAATGTATAACGTCACCGAAACAATCAACGTTATAATTGGTGAGTATATACCATGACCGAAACTGTCAACGTTACAATAGATGAGTATATACCATGACTGAAACTGTCAACGTTACAATAGGTGAGTATATACCATGACTGAAACTGTCAACGTTACAATAGGTGATAATATTCCTGGACTGAAGCTGTTAACGTTACAATAGGTGAGTATTTACCATGACTGAAACTGTCAACGTTACAATAGGTAAGTATATACCATGGCTGACACTGTCAACGTTTCAATAAGTGAGTATATACTATGACTGAAACTGTCAACGTTACAATAGGTGAGTATATAGCATGACTGAAACTGTCAACGTTACAATAAATGAGTATATACCCTGACTGAAACTGTCAACGTTACAATAAGTGAGTATATACCATGACTGAAACTGTCAACGTTACAATAAAGGAGTATATACCCTGACTGAAACTGTCAACGTTACAATAAGTGAGTATATACCATGACTGAAACTGTCAACGTTACAATAGGTAAGTATATAGCATGACGGAAACTGTCAACGTTACAATAGGTAAGTACATACCATGACTGAAGCTGTCAACGTTACATTAGGTGATGACTGCAACTGTCAACGTTACAATAGGTGAGTATGTACCATGTCTGAAACTCTCAACATTACAATAGGTAAGTATATACCATGACTGAAGCTGTCAACGTTACAATAGGTGAGTATATAGCATGACTGAATCTGTCAACGTTACAATAGGTAAGTATATAACATGACTGACACTGTCAACGTTACAATAGGTGAGTATAAACCATGACTTAATCTGTCAACGTTCCAATAGGTAAGTATATACCATGACTGAAACTGTCAACATTACAATAGGTAAGTATATAACATGACTGAAACTGTCAACGTTACAATAGGTGAGTATAAACCATGACTGAAACTGTCAACGTTACAATAGGTGAGTATATACCATGACTGAAACTGTCAACGTTACAATAGGTAAGTATATACTATGACTGAAATTGTCAACGTTATAATAGGTGAGTATATACCATGACTCAAACTGTCAACGTTACAATAGGTAGGTATATACCATGACTGAAATTGTCAACGTTGCAATAGGTGAGTATATGCCATGACTGAAACTGTCAATGTTAAATAGGTAGGTATATACCATGACTGAAACTGTCAACGTTACAATAGGTGAGTATATACCATGACTGAAACTGTCAACGTTATAATAGGTGAGTATATACCATGACTGAAACTGTCAATGTTAAATAGGTAGGTATATACCATGACTGAAACTGTCAACGTTACAATAGGTAGGTATATACCATGACTGAAACTGTCAACGTTATAATAGGTAAGTATATATCATGACCGAAACTGTTACCGTTACAATAGGTGAGTATATACCATGACTTAAACTGTCAACGTTACAATAGGTGATAATATTCCTGGACTGAAGCTGTTAACGTTACAATAGGTGAGTATTTACCATGACTGAAACTGTCAACGTTACAATAGGTAAGTATATACCATGGCTGACACTGTCAACGTTATAAAAGGTAAGTATATACAATGACTGAAACTGTCAACGTTACAATAGGTGAGTATATACCATGACTGAAACTGTCAACGTTACAATAGGTAAGTATATAGCATGACTGAAACTGGCAACGTTACAATAGATAAGTACATAAAATGACTGAAGCTGTCAACGTTACATTAGGTGATTATATACCATGACTGCAACTGTCAACGCTACAATAGGTGAGTATATACCATGTCTGAAGCTGTCAACATTACAATAGGTAAGTATATACCATGACTGAAGCTGTCAACGTTACAATAGGTGAGTATATACCATGACTGAAACTGTCAACGTTACAATAGGTAAGTATATAACATGACTGAAACGGTCAACGTTACAATAGGTGAGTATATACCATGACTGAAACTGGCAACATTACAATAGGTAAGTATATACCATGACTGAAACTGTCAACGTTACAATAGGTGAGTATATACCATGACTGAATCTGTCAACGTTACAATATGTGAGTATATACCATGACTGAAACTGTCAACGTTACAATAGGTACGTATATACTATGACTGAAATTGTCAACGTTATAATAGGTGAGTATATACCATGACTGAAACTGTCAACGTTACAATATGTAGGTATATACCATGACTGAAACTGTCAACGTTGCAATAGGTGTGTGTATGCCATGACTGAAACTGTCAACGTTACAATAGGTAGGTATATACCATGACTGAAACTGTCAACGTTATAATAGGTAAGTATATCCCATGACTGAAACTGTCAACGTTATAATAGGTGAGTATATACCATAACTGAAACTGTCAACATTGGAATAGGTAAGTGTATACCATAACTGAAACTGTCAACGTTACAATAGGTGAGTATATACCATGACTGAATCTGTCAACGTTACAATAGGTAAGTATATACCATGACTGAAACAGTCAACGTTACAATAGGTAAGTATATACCATGACTGAAACTGTCAACGTTACAATAGGTGAGTATATACCATGACTAAAACTGTCAACGTTGCAATAGGTAGGTATATACCATGACTGAAGCTGTCAACGTTACAATAGGTGAGTATATACCTTGACCGAAACTGTCCAGGTTACAATAGGTGAATATATACCATGACTGAAACTGGCAACGTTACAATATGTGAGTACATATAATATCTGATAAGTAGATTAAAAGACAAATGATTTTAGAAGTGATGTGAAACCTCAGTTCTAAAGTAGATGTCTTGATATCTTGACGCTTGAGGATGATATCGATGCGCGAACGCACGTCAGTCGTGTTACAAGTAGGCTTGTCTTCAAGAATCACACTACATTACACTCTCGGTCATCTAGGTCCTTACATGTTATATATAGCATTTAACAGGTCAGAAAGTATTCATATAATGCCACCTGCTGTATACCTGCTAAGTTTGAATCTTTTGTAAAATGTTTCGTCACAAAACAAAGATTTATATTAAATAAAAAAAAAAATTATAAAAAAAAAAAATAAAAAAAAAATGCTAGGTTGTGAAATGTACAAATTATACTATGACTAATTGACGAGTTTCATTATCAAAAATATGTCACGAATGACCAAATATTGTAATAACTCACGAATGTGCGCAGCGCATGAGTGAGTTACAACGTTATTTGGTCATGAGTGACACATTTTTGATAATGAAGCTCGTAGTATTTATTATAAAAATAAACAAATGCTTCGTATCGAATTTAATATAAAATGAGTTTAATTGCACTATATTACGTGTGTAGCGTAGGGATTTACTATGATGTGTATCGCTTCAAAAACATGGCGCCACTCACGACAATAAAATAATTAAAATGCTTACCTTGAAATATTATTTTAGTTAAGATTGATCAAAATTGAAGCGTACAGGAAGCCAAATAACGTCTAATCTGTATGTTTCAAACTGGAAGACTTCATATGACGTCGACAACGAAATGGCGCTAAATATAGCGAGAGTGAAATTAGAAACGATAATTTCACTGTGAAATTATCGTTTTTATTTAACTCTGAAAATTCTATAATTCACAGCTCTCTATATAATAATTATATGTATTTGGTAGATAGGTGTGAATTATGGGGATTTATCCGTGAAATAAATTCCGGTATCTCACATGTGAAATATCAGTTTTTTTCCCGCGGAACTACATTTACACAACTATAAGTGTGGTGGTTACGTTCCTTGTTGCATTACGGTGAATACATATACGATTGTAAACTGACAAAATTCCGCGAAATGGCATTGATGACTTTGGCATATAACCAACATGACGTCATATGAAGACTTCCAGTTTGAAGCGTAAATATTAGACGTTTGGCCTAGTGTACGCTTCAATTTTGATCAAATTTAACTAAAATAAGTTTTAAAGGTAAGCATTTTAATTATTTTTGTGCATTGTTGTAAATATGACATGTAGGATTTCACATTTTCAAGATGGCAGACCCTTCCAGCTGTACACCTTTGCATCATTGCTCGTAGATTCACACGCGTGGAATGAAATATACAAATAAAAAAAATAATATATCAGAAATTTTGAAAGTATATATAATAAATAGTATAACTAAATCATACATTTTGAATATCAAAATAAGATCACTCGTGACCGAATACGCATTAATGATTAAACTCGTGGACGGAACATGTTCCGCCCACTCGTTTAATCCTTATGCGTACTTCGGTCAGGCGTGGTCTTATTTTAGTTTAAGCATATTTTATTCAATAATATGACATGTTAATAATACAATACAATATGTAATATACGATAATGATTCGGAAACAAGCTGAGCTTATATAAATCCGTCTCCTTACAAATCGACGACAATAATGAAAACATTATCACGTGTAGCACGCTCATGTAAAATTGAACGAACATTATACATAATAATAAACAATGCACTATGAAGATTGCAAAAGTAGATAAAAAAAGAATGTACATGAAAATAAAATAAAAAGAGGGTGAAGGATGAAATGTGGTCTCAGTATACTAAGCATTTACAAATCTTTTGCTGTCTAGGATGTATTTTTGCACTTTAGTGAAAATAAGAGTATTTTGTTCATCAGTTAGAGCAGTTGATCCATACAATAATAGTTTGGCTGTAATAGGGACAAGTATATTTAAGGAGTTGATAGTAATGTCTCGGATCAATAAATAATTTCTACACTGAAGTAGAAAGTGGGCTGTCGTCTCGGTCTGACCGCACGTACAGTTAGGGTTATCAACTAAGTTACGTAAGACAAGGTGCGCGTTTATCAATCTGCTATCCATGCGCAATCTTGCATGAAGGACTTGAGCCAGCCTACTTCCGATGTAATAATAAGATGGGCGTTTATTATTAATGACTTTTAATCGGACGACGTTATGTTACGAAATTCCAGGGGAAGTTCGTTCCATAGCTTTATACTAGATGGCAAATAGTATTCAGCATAGAGACTCGTTCTTGTTCGAATTGCAGATATGTTCTGAGATCGACGCGTGAAATGGTGATGTAAGTTAGATAGAGTATCTGGTAGCAAGTTACTCAGATACGCAGGTACTTCTCTATACACCATTTTATGAAATAAGACTAATTTATGATTTGTTCTGCGATCAGCCAGCTTCTCCCAACCCGTTTCATCGTAAGGTTTATTAATAGAGGTTAATTTTGTCCCACACGTAACAATTCTCATAGTTTCAATTTGAACATGGTAAATTTTGTCGGCTAAGTACTGAATATTACTATCCCATATGACATAACCATATTCTAAAATAGGCTTTATAAAGGAAAAATACATTTTTTCCAGCGTAAATCTATCTAAGACAATTCGAAATCGACGAAGGATGTTCAAACGGACAATCGATTTCTTTACAATGTAATCTATATGCTCGTGCCACGAACCGTTATTAGAGAAGTAAATTTATAGATGTTTATGGTTCGAAAATTCTTGGATATCGTGATTATTCATCTTTAAGAGCGGATGTAAGGGTTTGACGGTTTTACGTGAAATCAACATCGTTTCAGTTTTCTGCGGATTGAATTTTACCAACCATCTATCCGACCAATGGTGAATCTTCTGGAGATCATTATTCTAAATGTTAGCCGCGATATTCGTAGACTCGACCGTAACGTAGAGGTTGGTGTCATCCGCGAATAGCTTAATAGAAGCACCAATATCTCGAACAATATCATTTATGAATACAATAAATAATAGCGGACCGAGGATTGAGTCCTGTGGGACACCTGCTTTTATTCGTTTCCACTATGAAAAAGACCCATTGAGGCAAACACGTTTCGACCTTCCATTGAGGTAGCTTCTGAACCATTTTAGAATGCAACCTGTAATCCAGTATTGTCCTAGTTTAAACAAAAGACCCTTATGGTCTTATTTTAATATTCAAAATCTACGATTAGTTATACTATATATAGTACTGTTGCAATAAACGTTGGAGAAAACCGAAGGGGGTATTTAATAATAGACAATCCACATATACTGGCAACATTGGATACACAAGACACAGCTCGAAGACAAACAAAGTAAAACACAACATAGAAAACTAAAAAGATGAACAACACGGGACCAAAACTGGGGGGCGAGCCCAGGTGCTCACAAAGGTTAGGTGTTGCTGTCTCTTGTAAATCTAAGACAAATTTCAGAGCACTTAAAGACAACTGAATAGTAAAATGGTTAAAACAATCAAATTTTATTTGAAATGCAGGTATACCAGATGAAGAAGAATTTGAAACAACAGGTATTTATTACATAGCATGTCCGGTGGCATTGATATACATAGCATTAAAACATTTTATCTGAAATTATTTCAGGCAAACCAAGTATAATTCAACAACAGCACACACACGAAATAAAACAAAAGAAAGAAAAACACATCCGAAACATAAAACGAATAATCAGGGGATAAAGCACTACCCTTATTTCCACAGCCAGTAATTGAAACATCGGTTTAAAAACCTAGGCTGATATCAATGGTAAATTTCTAGTCCCCTGAACTTTAGCTTCACTACAAAACATGTCCTATCAACAGTGTTGCATGCATTGGTAGAATTTTCTTTTCTTTATAATGATAAAAATATTATCATCAGCATCATGTCATTGCTCAAAATACAAATTAGCAATGAAATTGATCAATTTATTTAGGTCACTAATGTACACAAATGTGTAGACGATAAAATCGACATGTTTGATTATACATTTATTGCATGCTGGTGAGGGAAATATGAAAATTTATTCACCCAACAGTATCATATTCCCCGAGGGGAATAAGATACTATTGGCTGAATAATTTTTCATATTTCCTGTACCCGCATGCTATAAATGTTTTATTATACCGAATGAAACCAAGAAAACACATACATATGTAAACACAGTCTAGGAACTTGTAGGCCTGAAATATCTTATTGACGCACTCTTTGGTAAACTGCATTACGGTTTCAGTGGAAATCGACTGCCCACGCTTTCAAGGCAGGCAAGTTTTTCGGAATTTATTATCGACAGATACAATATATCTGTGTAAAAAAGTTACAGAATGTACATGATTCATTACTCTAACGGACGCTAAAGTTTCTTTGGATAAAATAACGCAAAAAATTCAGAATGGAGTATCAAACGTTTGTTTTTACTACCAGAAAAGGTAAAAATTCCATTTTTTATGCCTAAATGGTTTCTAATTTAGACTGTATTTGCATGGATAGTTTTGGATGTGAGAAGCATTCTTTTTACAAATAAGCGATAAAGAAAACATAATTTTTCCTACTAAAAAAATTGGAATGAAAAAATGAATGTGCTGTCGGCTGATTCTTGTAGCTGTGTATGTCTGTTTGACGTCGCGTTTGAAAACTGTCTGTACCATGATTGACGTGCTAAATTTGTATTTTGAAACGTCTATTTATTTAACTATGCTGAGGTATTCATATCTGTAATTTTTGCATAAACTGTGTTAATATTTATTGACATTACCAAGTCAAGTATCGGGAATATTATTCAACGATAAAGGGTCAAACGGGACAATTTTATTTTATTCTTGATCAAAAGAACCTGTCAAAATGGCTAATATGACGCTATACGGCTAATACATTAAAAAAGCAAAAATGCAGTCCTTGCATCAATCAATCATACGCATTCTTTCAAGTTATTGGAATACAGGTTATTAGAATTTAATGAAAACATAGAAAAACTTACCTGCCGTGAAAGTGTAAGATGTCGAATTCCACCGACACCGTAATGCAGTTTACAGAAGAGCACGCCAATAAGAGATGTCATGCGTACAGGTTCATAGACTGTGGTTAAATACTGCTGGCAAACATATTCTAAGTCCATTGGAACGTTGTCTCAGATATTTTAGAACCACATTCGATTGTAACGGTTGCCTGCAAATGATACGTTCTGAGTGCTTCTGACGTTTTCCTGTCAAAGAACGATAAATCTGGCGGGAAAACCCGCGAGGCTTCCGAAGTAGTGGGATATGATATTTATTTCACGGAATCTGATTTTTGTCCAATGTGATCACGTGTTCTGATTTTTACCCCTTGTCCAATTATATTAATCTATTTATGGTAATTAATAGATGAGGTATAATAATATTTATTATAATACATTTACAATCGTATGCACTATTTTAGCGTCAGTAGTACTTAATTATAAAAATACATTGCTACCGTTATAGGTTTACGTGTTGGAATTGTATTTTATCATGTTTTTAAATACTATCCTGATCTTATATACATGTATCTACCTATATCTTATTTTACCGACATGAATTGTATTGTACAATGTTCTTATTTTACCGACATTTATATGGTACAAGGGTTGAATATTATAAATAAAATGAAAAAATATAAACAAATGTGACATTTAATATTGAAAGGTATATTCTTTATACAGGCATTATTATTGGAATAATCGCTGGTCTAATCATATTTATGGTGATCGTCATTGTTTTATGTATCTGACGAAGGTAGGTACAAGTTTAATTATCTTGTATGTGTTTCTTTTTTACGCATAGTGATGTCAAACACATAGTGTGTTGTGTTTTTGTTCTCTTTGACTTTGCTTTGTGTATCCTATGTTGCCAGTTTCTCTCGTTTATCCATTCTTGATTGTCACTTCGCTTTCCTCTAACCGAAATTTGCTTTATATTGTATTTACTATTTAAATAAAACTTCATTTAATAAACTATTTTCTAATAAAAGATTCTATGTCTGAGTGAAGATTGCTAGGGCTTGACACACAGAGGTGAATGGCAGCCTCTATAAGAGATTATATGTCTGAGTGAAAATTGCTAGGGCTTGACCCACAGAGGTGAATGCCAGCCTCTATTAGAGATTATATGTCTGAGTGACGTTTTCTAGGGCTTGACCCACAGAGGTGAATGGCAGCCTCTATAAGAGATTATATGTCTGAGTAAAGATTTCTAGGGCTTGACCCACAGAGGTGAATGGCAGCCTCTATAAGAGATTATATGTCTGAGTAAAGATTTCTAGGGCTTGACCCACAGAGGTGAATGGCAGCCTCTATGAAAGATGGCCAGTGTCGTTGTTCCGGGTGTCCCACTCCTTTTTCATTTCTCTATAGTGTTTGCTATTGTTGAGTTATTCGGCTTTACAATATTTTGACTACAAGCGTAGGTGATAAAGGTTATTTCCTATAAAACAAATTGGGGGTACACAATATGACTTGGCCCATAATGCATTAAACGATAGGTTCAGTCCAAATATATGTGTTCCATCGGTTTCCCCCAACATATAAAATATCATGATGACGTCCGCTTTGTACTAGATCAACACGATTAATTAGATTTTGCATATTGCTAGCTCACCGAAACAATAGGACCTGGGTAGATATATAGAATCTAACACCGGCAAAAGTGCAAGACAGGGAAATCTCCGACACCCGAGGGTAAGATTAAAATCGTTCGCTGACGAGGCTCGCCGAGTCAGCGAACGATTGAAATCTTACCCGAGGGTGTCGGAGATTTCCCTGTCTTGCACTTTTTGCCGGTGTTTGATTTTATTTCTCACTTTTATCAGCTGTTACCTAATTGTTTTGTTTACATTTCCGATCGAGCGTTTTCCCGCAAATTTTGTTTCCATTGCTGAAGTAAATATTCAATTTATTCATATGCATCCGTGTCTTGGCAGTTTTTTGAATGTATTTCATAATAAAATACAATGTATTTAATAAATATATGATAAATGTAACTCAACACTACACCTGTGGCTGTGAAAAAATATCTGAATTTGGTCAAAGGGAGGTACGTTAGTTACTAACAAGGGAGAGCACTCTATTATTTACTCGAAGTAAACAAACATTGACTTGAAAGTCATACACCGTGAAACATGAAAGGTGCACGATAGTTAAATTATTAGCTAGCAGAATAGTATACATACATTAATTTAAAAATACTTATGTAATAGAAACGTGATTAAATGAAAGTAATTCAAATCTTGATTGAAATTGCTGAAGCGAAGTAAAGATTTTACCGGGAAAAGTCGCGTTTGAGCTGTCTTGTACCGGGGGTACAAGACAAGGAAATCTCACATCGCTAAAAATAGGAACTGGTCTGTCTCAAAAGTGAGAAATGTCGCTCCACATTAGTCTGAATCCGTGCCATCCAGTCTTTGCTCATAGTATTTAGTGTCGTATGCTTAACATGAATTGCCACGACTTCCCGCACCCGAGGCGAGCACGCGTACGATTACACCACCCATACGATACCCAATTTAGTGTGTTGGTCTAGTACAAATCATAATCATTTCACGAAAATGCAACTTGTTTTCGACATGAGATAGCTGAGAAATTGCTCAAATGATGCTAAACAACAATCACTCACCCACTCAAATCATTTCGATATTTATCATCTGAAAATATATCTACCAATCGAAAAGCGCGATATGGTACACATCACAATGTATGTAATATACATGTAGTCGCACACTTATCAATGATAGTTTAAAGCTACCAAAGGGATAATCGGAATCCGTAAATTGAAGAAGGACAGACAATACAATGGTCAAAAAAAACAAAGGACAAACAGCGATTAATAAAACATTACACAGAAAACTAAAGATCTAGCAACACGAACCCCACTAAAATCCGAGGGTGAACTCAGGTGCTCCGTACTAGTTAGGAGTTCGTGCTTACTATTAAACGACATGAACATCATGCTCTGATCATTAACCAAGTTTTTGTTCTAAGTATGTGTCTACTCTATTTCAAAATATATAAACAATTGTCTTCAAAGGTACTATCCAAACACCTCACTCACTATAGTGCTCGGTCAGGCTTTCCGTATTATCATCCCCCATCGAGTGGCTACCTCCTGTCCGACATCTGGTGACGTACTTTACATATGTTTGTGTTATGCCCTTGGAATTGTCAAAAGTATCCAGTAAAACAATTGACGTAATATGATTAGCTAGGTATTCAAAACAAATGATCAAAATACAAAGATTTGAAGATTTACAAACATTCGAACAACTCAGACACTAGTTGCTTGATTCATGTATAGCAACACACACGTTTGTATTTGGCAATCATGGTGGACATCACATTAGTAAAAAAACTGCCTAAATATTACGTAATTTATTGGAAGAATATAAATAGAAACAAAAAAAGGAGCATATATTTGTCCAAAATGTGACCCATAGTTAGAGCATTATGATATATCATATATAAATATTGCAATATCTGCAAATAAACATGAGAGATTGGAGGGACCGTGTTACTGGATGTAATAAATACTTTTTTTCGTTTTTTTCTTAGAAGAGGTGTAAATGTTAAACTTCCTGATAATCTAAACCAGCAGTGTGTCCATTATTCAACAGGTGAAGACGCAGACATTGAACAAAATAATGTAAAGTCGAATTGTACTGACGTTGATGGTACCTGTTTGAATAATAACCCGAATGACATGAACGTGACGTATATAACCATCTTGGTGACGTATTACGCAACCACACAACATCACATGGGGCTACAGGAAATATATACGATCGTGTTGGTGAATCTGAAGACGAATATGATACTACTACGACATCTAATAGGATAGATACATTCGATAATAAAGATAACTTGCATTATTACACCAGGACTATCGATGCTGACATTTATGATAAATCTGATTCAAAGTTAGATTAATAATTAAACAAGATTTGTCATCGTTACTTCCTTGAAATATGAAAAAAATTATATGGACAGGTAATAATCCATGTTGACTGCATTGGTATAATATTTTCTTTACATACCTACATCATATATACAGTCCATCAAATAAGTCTGTCCACTTCAAATTATATCAAACTGTCTAGTTTTCTTTTCTTTTTTTTATTATTATTTACAAAATGCAAATATATACAACATAATTTCATATAATGAACTACAATAGCCAACTGTGTTTTCCTGTTTATGCTTTATTTTACACCTAGATATAACTCATTTTTACATATTTTCTAACAACAATTTGTATAAAGTATGAGGAAACTTAGTTCCATCTTTTTAGATTTTATATCTTTAAACAATACCATATATATATTTTTTTTAAACTTTATTTTTATAACAATTATTACTGTAGCAAATAAAAAAAAAATAATTAACTGTCTAGTTTTCTTGCTATTACCGGATGGGAGCCCTATTGTATTTTTTTTCTGTATTTGTAGTTCAGACATTCTACATGTTATATTTGTCTTACTTGTATTATTATACAATAATGTAATTGAAGCATATTTTGTGTCTTCTCTAGGTTCAGAGGCATTACACATTGAAATCAACCCGGCTGTAACTGCTACAATTGGAGCCCCAAATGTAGAATTGTGGTGTTCTTATATCAAAGTCGGCAGCGAATATATTTCTTATATATACATGGAAGCTAAAAATAAAACAAATGACGAATACATTCAAATAGCTACATTTTATCCACCAGAACGTAACCGTAAGGCTGATTTGGTGGGACAATATTTGACTGGTCGTGTGTCCCTTACAAATCCTACGGATGAATCAGATAAAGCTATTTTAACATTTAATCAGATTCAGTGTGTGGATGATACTGATTATATCTGTAGTGTATCGTATGATAGAAATGGAAACATCAACACGAAATATACCTTTTCTACTAGTATTAATGTTACAAGTAAGTAATTTAAATATTTAAAATACAGTCGAACCTGTATATAAAGGCCCCTCAAGGGAACCTGAAAATATGGCCTTTATGAGCAGTTGCCCTTTATATACAGGTTAAAATTATATGCACTATTCATTAATTGGAAAAGTGAGACTGCCCTTTATAGACAGTGATTTGTTATGTAGAAGTGCCCTTTAAGGGAGATTTGACTGTATAATACTTTTAAAGTAATATTACACCAGTTTTGGGTGAAGAAATCTTTTCCCTGAAAGCTCAATTTGGAATACGGCGGTACCTTTACTAAGCTATTCATGCATGTTTCAAGTCGAAATATGGTCCTAACAATTAGAAATCTGCAAATCCGTGTGCATGTTTATCGTCCTCGCCATTGTTGTGGAGACTGATTAACTTTCGGTTGTTTTGTTCCGATGATTGGCGATCATGACCTCGTGACGAAAAGATAAACAATCATGGATGCTGAAGTAAGCACGCACACATTCCTGACAATGATTATTGAGGAATCTGTTTGTTGCATGTCGTGTGAACCATTTTTTTGGTGCAATAATTCTTATGTGGTACACACGGAATATATTTTTACTTGCATCCGACATTTTTTTCATCAACTGAACGATAATCTCCCCAAAAGAGTTCAAATCTTGGGTCACGCGCATTTCATTTGCATTACTATACGAAAAAACAGAATTATCTGCTGTCAAATATTTTGCGATTTGCTCTTAAAATCTTCTTTTGAGCGGATTTTTAATGTTATGCAGTTGATTTTAGTTAAAATTAAGTGACATATTAAGTGAAAATATTTAATAAAAAAATTCCACGATATTTGCCTTTCATATTACTTTCAGTATTTGAGAAATCAACATCATATTTCTTAAGATAATATATATAAACTGTTTAATACTGTCTATGTGATCCATTGGGTAATGAAGCATAGTGTAAATAATAGTTTGCTGAATAACAATACATTTGAGGTAGAAATTAGGACAGAACATTAAACAAGTTAACAAAAATCACCAGGAAAAGTGTAGAAATTAAAAATGTCCTGCTAAATAGAAACTGATTATCAAATAACATGCACTTAATGGTGTGGGGGAAAACTAATTTCATCCAGCCACTTTTTATTAAGGTGCCTGAACCAAGCCAGCATAGTGAGTGGTCGTGTACTTGAGGTGTCGATTTTGCCTCTTTCTATGGTTTTTCTATTGAATTCTAGAAATGTTCAGCCGTGTGGTATTAGTTGTTTTTCATTTTAATTCAAAGAGAGAAAATTAATTTCCTAGATGTAAAAAAAAACTTAATATACGTAATGGCACAATATACCTGAAATGTTGCTTAATATTTGCATTGTTAGTTTGACTTCTACATTTTAAAAGATAGTATCAAAATCAAATAAAGATATATTTCCTGGGGATTTCAAATGGCCTTAGTTGGAAGTGATATATCACGGGGGATACTACAGTATATAATTCCCATCTTCAAAAATGAACTTCCTTAATTAAATTGTGCTATCTGTTTTATAGTACACATCATTCATGGACAAATTTACTTTTTAACGTTATAATACGGTTGTTTCGAATCATGTCAATTACGACCACGTTCCGTCTTTTTTGTGTCTTGACGTCTGAAAGATACGAAAGACGACTTTCGGTGTTTACACTATTACTGTGACAACGTCAGCATATCATAGTCGTAGATGAGGTAGATTATAAGTAATTGTAATATGGAGACGCCAAGGAAACGGCTGAATAAATACTGGTGTTCGGTACCGTACTATCTGTCTGATATCAGAAATATATCAAGGCAGATCGTTTTCCTTTCATGATGCTGACAGCAGCAAATAAAGAAAGAAATCTAATTTAATTTTAAAGAAGTTATTGTCTCTGCATTGAAGTCTTTGATACAAATAAAATAATTTAATTGATATCTGTCTTTCATAG
>MJUT01061798.1:62316-86864 GCA_002080005.1 Gigantidas platifrons
ATATATATATATCTTTCCTATCTTTTACATTTATATTAGCATACTAGCATAATTAATAAACATGAATACTCATGATTACTCATGGGATACATAAACGGCATTGGATAAAACAACAACAACGTGAACACCGTAGACACAACCTTGACCCAGATTGAAAACATAATTAGTAGGCGTGGTTTACATCGGTTGCAAAATAAATGTATTGTACAGTTTTATCACAAATTCTAGATTGAATAGTTATTACCATCATGTACTCATGCATTTTAGATAAAGGAACTATTTCACATAATTATTGATATTAACATAATATCATAGAGTAGTACTTTCTAACCCGTTGTATTAAGTTTTCCTTTACATTAGGAGAAATTGGACTGTATAAAATATTATTAAATAGATACCCTTATATTGCCCCGTTAATTGTGCTAATCGTAGAGGGGAAATGTCAGGAAAATAAATGTATTGTATAGTTATATCACAACTTCTAGGGTGCACTTGAATAGTTATTGCCATCATTTACTCGTGCATTTGAGAGAAAGGATCTATTTCATATAATTATTGATATTAACATAATATCATAGAGTAGTACTTTCTAACCCGTTGTAAGTTTTCCTTTGCATTAGGAGAAATTGGGCTGTATAAAATATTAATAAATAGATACCCTTAGATTGCCCCGTTAATTGTGCTAATCGTAGAGGGGAAATGTCAGGAAAATAAATGTATTGTATAGTTATATCACAACTTCTAGGGTGCACTTGAATAGTTATTACCATCGTTTACTCGTGCATTTTAGAGAAAAGATCTATTTCACATAATTATTGATATTAACATAATATCATAGAGTAGTACTTTCTAACCCGTTGTATTAAGTTTTCCTTTACATTAGGAGAAATTAGACTATATAAAATATTAATATATAGACACCCTTAGATTGCCCCGCTAATTGTGATAATTGTAGAGGGGAAATGTCAGAGAATTTTAACCAGTGTTAGTAAACAATACCACGTGTTAGTTTGTGTATATAATATTGGACAAACAATATATAAGAAAGGCGGAAAATCAAAGACAAGTAATATTGAAACAGAAGCTAATGTTATCAAACAGCTATATTAGTCAGCATTTTGAGACTCATTTTCAATGACAAAATCGTTTTCATCGTTTGGAGGAACACCAAGTAGACGATAAATGTCAGATTCAGTTGAAATGGTCTTGAACTCACGAGGATGAGACTGTTCGGTTGGCTTGACTATAATACGACCATCTTGAGTCCAATAGGAGTTAATGTCGCCACGTTTCCTTTGAAAGTTGAGTTTACGAACGAGCTCGAATCTGTGTCGTGTTAGATTTTCCGATATGAAAGTCCGGTCCGGATGGTTTTTTAGTTTGCGCTTGTTCGAGTATACAATGTGTCTCTTACGATATGAGTTGAAGCGAGCTATGATAGAAGCCTTGCCATCTCTGATTTGACCAATCGTATGGGTTCTTCCAATATCGTCTAGACTTATAGCTTGGCCAAGACTATCATTACAGATATTAAGTACAAGAGAATCAGTATCAATAGGGTAAATGACCTTTCCTCTGTTTGAGGGTAAATTAACATTGTTGAAGCGAAGGCGGGTTCTTCGAGAATATTGTTGTTGCTCTTCCAGGTCTTTCTCAAGGACAGATACTCTGGATAGCAAGTTATCAATTAGATTACTGTGTTTCTCTATCTTGTGGGTGAGTGGTTCAATACATTTTAAGCATGTAGCTTCAATACTTTTACCAAGATTAATTGCAACTTGCTTCGACATCATTTTAGACATCTGGGACACAAAGTGTGGATCACCAAGTATATCAGCCACTACTCGTGTGAGATTACCAACTGTGAATTTGTTGTTGAACACCTCATCATTTTTGTACCAGGTACTATCAGATTCGGGTTCATTGATAGAGTCAATTATATCATCAGAAATTGAGCCACTATTGTTTTTCCTTTGTCGAGTTTGCCTTTCAGTTTGTTTTTGGTGTAGTGGCAATTCGTCAGAGTCACTAGGCTTGCCTCTTTTAGAACCGGTTTGTGGAAGATTGACGGCCATTTTTGTTGTTTTGGTTTTGATTTGCCACAATGAATATGGTTATATGCACATACAAAATGATTTTGATCCACAAAATGTTATTAATCGACTTCTTAAAAGTCTTTAGTAAGGAACGATACAATTTTGGATACTGTAGCACTTATAATCACCACTTGTTGACCCTTTTGATGTTATTACCTAGAACACGTCTTTGTCATGCTACGCCATCTTTACCATCTTAAAAACTACGATGCGATTGCGACGATGATTACCCCCCACCCCCACTCCCCCCAATAATAATAAACATAAACATATATTGCGTTGATGTAGTTCAGACATGCTACATGTTATATTTGTCTTACTTGTATTATTATACAATAATGTGATTGAAGCATATTTTGTGTCTTCTCTAGGTTCAGATGCATTACAAATTGAAATTAACCCGGATGTAACTGCTACAATTGGAGCCCAAAATGTAGAATTGTGGTGTTCTTATATCAAAGTCGGCGACGAATATATTTCTTATATAAACATGAAAGCTAAAAATAAAACAAATGACGAATACATTCAAATAGCTACATTTTATCCACCAGAACGTAACCGTGAGGCTGATTTGCCGGGACAATATTTGACTGGTCGTGTGTCCCTTACAAATCCTACGGATGAATCAGATAAAGCTATTTTAACATTTAATCAGATTCAGTGTGTGGATGATACTGATTATATCTGTAGTGTATTGTATGATAGAGGTGGAAAGGTCGACACGAAAGATACATTTTCTACTAGCATTAATGTTACAAGTAAGTAATTTAAGTATTTAGAAATACAGTCGAACCTGTAAATAAAGGCCACTCAAGGGAACCTGAAAATATGGCCTTTATGAGCAGTTGCCCTTTATATATAGGTTAAAATTATAAGCCCTATTCATTAATGAGAAAAGTGAGACTGCCCTTTATAGACAGTGATTTGTTATGTTGAGGTGCCGTTTAATGCAGGTTTGACTGTATAATACTTTTAAAGTAATATTACACCAGTTTTGGGTGAAGAAATCTTTTCCCTGAAAGTTCAATTTGGAATACGGCGGTACCTTTACTAAGCTATTCATGCATGTTTCAAGTCGAAATATGGTCCCAACAATTAGAAATCTGCAAATCCGTGTGCATGTTTATCGTCCTCGCCATTGTTGTGGAGACTGATTAACTTTCGGTTGTTTTGTTCCTATGATTGCAGATCATGACCTCGTGACGAAAAGATAACAATCATGGATGCTGAGGTAAGCACGCACACATTCCTGACAATGATTATTGAGGAATCTGTTTGTTGCATGTCGTGTGAAACATTTTTTTTTTGTGCATTTATTCTTATGTGGTACACACGGAATATATTTTTACTTGCATACGACATTTTTTTCATCAACTGAACAGTGCACATGATAATCTCCTCAAAAGAGTTCAAATCTTGGGTCACGCACATTTCATTTGCATTACTGCATGGAAAAACAGAATTATCTGCTGTCAAATATTTTGCGATTTGCTCTTAAAATCTTCTTTTGAGCGGATTTTTAATGTTATTCAGTTGATTTTAGTTAAAATTAAGTGACATATTAAGTGAAAATATTTAATAAAAAAATCCACGATATTTGCCTTTCATATTACTTTAAGTACTTGAGAAATCAACATCATATTTATTAAGATAATATATGTAAACTGTTTAATACTGTCTATGTGATCCATTGGGTAATGTAGCATAGTGTAAATAATAGTTTGCTGAATAACAATACATTTGAGGTAGAAATTATGACAGAACATTAAACAAGTTAACAAAATCACCAGGAAAAGTGTAGAAATAAAAAAATTCCTGCTAAATAGAAACTGATTAACAAATAACATGCACTTAATGGGGGGACTACTTTAATCCAGCCACTTTTTATTGAGGTGCCTGAACCAAGCCAGCAAAGTGAGTGGTC
Source organism: Gigantidas platifrons (assembly GCA_002080005.1). Lineage (NCBI taxonomy): Eukaryota > Metazoa > Mollusca > Bivalvia > Mytilida > Modiolidae > Gigantidas > Gigantidas platifrons. The sequence continues at coordinate 66,337 of MJUT01061798.1, forward strand.
GTGTACTTGGGGGTGTCCATTTTGCCTCTTTCTATGGTTTTTCTATTGAATTCTGTAAATGTTCAGCCGTGCGGTATTAGTTGTTTTTCATTTTAATTCAAAGAGAGAAAATTAATGTCCTAAATGTAAAGAAAAACTTAATATAGGTAATGATACAATATACCTGAAATGTTGCTTAATATTTGCATTCTTAGTTTGACTTCTACATTTTAAAAGATCGTATCAAAATCAAATAAAGATATATTTCCTGGGGATTTCAAATGGCCTTAAATGGAAGTGATATATCACGGGGGATACTACAGTATATAATTCCCATGTTTAAAAATGAACTTCCTTAATTAAATTGTGCTATCTGTTTTATAGTACATATCATTCATGGACAAATTTACTTTTTAACGTTATAATACGGTTGTTTCGAATCATGTCAATTTCGACTACATTTCGTCTTTTTCGTGTCTTGACGTCTGAAAGGTACGAAAGACGACTTTCGGTGTTTACACTATTACTGTGACAACGTCAGCATATCATAGTCGTAGATGAGGTAGATTATAAGTAATTGTAATATGGAGACGCCAAGGAAACGGCTGAATAAATACTGGTGTTCGGTACCCCACTATCTGTCTGTTATCGGAAATATATAAAGGCAGATCGCTTTCCTTTCATGATGCTGACAGCAGCAAATAAAGAAAGAAATCTAAGTTAATTTTAAAGAAGTTATTGTCTCTGCATTGAAGTCTTTGATACAAATAAAATAATTTAATTGATATTTGTCTTTCATAGAAAATTTTAAGATTTTTTTTAAGTTGAGGATCGAACGGCACATATCGATTTGAGTTTTTGTTGTGTACATTGACACCGGAAGTCCAGTGCGTTACATTGCATCGAAATCACGTGATCTAGGGGACGAAAATAATAAAATTTGACGGAATGGAAATGATTCGAAACAACCGTATTGATTGTGTCAAATATTTCATGCTTATGCAGGGCTGATAAAAAGGTAAATACAATATAAATAAACGTTGGAAAATATCAAATCAAAAATTTGGGTCGACCAAAAATGGACAATCCAGAGAAACTGGCACCATAGTGTACACAAGGCAAAGAAAAGCAAACTAAAAACACAACGCAATATGTGTTGGACACCACTAAGCAAATACAAATAACTTAAATAAGACCCTCAGCCTTCCTACAAACAACTGGAGGTAAAGACGATCCGAACATCGTTTTTGTGTGGAAATCGTGACGGATATCACAATACAGAACTCAGAACGTAAAGACACACTTATTGTGAAAGTAGGTATGAAAGGGACAACCTAGGCAACAAGATTTGACCGCTTACTGGACAAAATGAGAATATGGGTAGGGACGGAAATAATTAAGAATTTGCATCTGTAACAATGCTTCTTCTCTTTTTGAGTGACCTACGGCAGGTCTGTTGTTTTTTCCAGGTACTCCGGTTTCCTCCACAAATTAAGCTAACCGCCACGGTATAGCTGAAATACTGCTTAGTGTGACTCTAACAACTAGTGAAGCCTTCCACATATTTGCATTGTTAGTTTGATTTCTACGTTTTAAAAGATCGTATCAAAATCAAATGAAGATATAATTCCTGGGGATTTCAAATGGCATTACATGGAAGTGATGATATCACAGGGTATACTACAGTATATAATTCCCATTTTTAAAAATGAACTTCCTTAAAGGCATACAGGCTTTCAGAATTGATTTTTTTAATAAAAACTTGCCAATATTCGATGTTTCATACTAATTGGAGTTGAAATTTTTCATAATATTATACGTAAATAGCCTAGAACGAAGGAAATACGTCGCAGTTTGATTCTCTTGCATCCAGTAAAGCATTCAATGTTTACCCGCGCAATGTTCATACGACCTGACAGTGAACTAATTCGCGAAAACGTTTGCGCATGTGCGAAATTGTTTGTTGATGAAGGAAATGTGCACATGGCACAAGTCGAATCGTGGAAGAATAAACACATTGACGGATTCTAAACGAAAACAACACAAAAAGGGGGATTCCACAAGCTTTGTGTAAAAATTAAAAAAAGATGTTATACCGACCTACTCCATTTTTCAGCGCGTAAGCATAACTTAGTATATATTTTCGGCCGAATCGTATTTTGACAGTAGAATTGCATCGTAGTTTTTTGCATAGTCTTTTTTTCAGGAGAAAACGCTAGATGATATCTCTTTTAAATTAGAGACTAAAATAATGAACTTCATTTCTGTTTTTTTCTAAGAAAATATAATCAATACAACTCAAGTGTTGTCAATAATATGCAATACAATTTGTTCACAATTTTCCCTTTATCGGGCTCCTTTGCAGATTTTGGATTTTTTTTTATTTATTTCATCACGTATATCCGATTTTAAGTGTCATTCTTACTAAATACTATTATATAATATTAACTGATTACCTAGGGAGCTAATTTCATAGATATATTTCTTAAATTATATTAATTCTAACAAATTTACATGCTTCCTTTGTTATTTATAGCAGTTATCAGTGTTCGACAAACCTCGGAAAAGCAGCCAACTTATAATTAGTTGTGTTAATGGCGATTCCACCGACAGACATTCGAATTATTTTCACTACTTACGACATTATAGCATATTTTTTTTAAACGTGGCTTCTTGTTCAGAACATTTTATTAGCATAACCATCGATTATTTGCAACTTTTAATATAAACAAAAAAATTAATTCTGATGGCCTGTATGCCTTTAATTAAATTGTGCTATATCTGTCTTGTAGTACATATCATTCATGGACAAATTTTACTTTTTAACGTTATAATACGGTTGTTTCGAATCATGTCAATTACGACCACGTTCCGTCTTTTTCGTGTCTTGACGTCTGAAAGGTACGAAAGACGACTTCCGGTGTTTACGTTATTACTGTGACAACGTCAGCATATCATAGTCATAGATGCGGTAGATTAAAAGTAATTGTAATATGGAGACGCCAAGGCAACGGCTGAATAAATACTGGTGTTCGGTACCCTACTGTCTGTCTGATATCAGAAATATATAAAGGCAGATAGATTTCCTTTCATGATGCTGACAGCAGCAAATAAAGAAAGAAAACTAATTTAATTTTAAAGAAGTAATTGTCTCTGCATTTAAGTCTTTGATACAAATAAAATAATTTAATTGATATATGTCTTCATAGAAAATTTTAAGATTTTTTTAAGTAGAGGATCGAACATTAAAACGGCACATATCGATTGGAGTTTTTGTTGTGTACATTGACACCGGAAGTCCAGTGCGCTACATTCCATCGAAATCACGTGATCTAGCGGACGAAACTGGCACCATAGTGTACACAAGGCAAAGACACATCAGCCTTCCTACAAACAACTGGAGGTAAAGACGAACCAATTAAGCTAACCGCCACGATATAACTGAAATATTGCCGAAAGTGGCGTTAAACACCATAATCCAACCCAGCTCTGTTTTGAAATGTACATCAGCGTCTTTAACGTGAAAGGAGTACGACACTCTCCATGCACTGCACCCACTATGGTCCACGTTCAGGCTTTTTGTTTTGTACCCTGATAACCCCACTCGAGAGGGCATCCTCTACCTGCGACCTTGGAGTGTGATAATCCACTGTGTGGGTTGAGGTCTGGAAACCGTCACTAATACCCAGTGTGTTGAAATTAATGTGACAATGACATGATCACACATTATAAACGTATATAACATATTGTTTTAGGTCCCTCAGCTAAGCCAGACAGTATTATATCAGATTTACCACTTTCTGGAGTAGAAGATGGACAGTACGTCTCATTTGTGTGCAAAGGTAATGTTGGAAAACCTGCTGGAAAATTTATTTGGAAAAAATTACGACATGGAGAACAAAGTCCTATTATTTACTCAGATGTTAATACTACGTCAACTGAGATACCTGGTAATTGTACTTTCCATGGAACAAGTAATCTGACCATTCAGTTAACAGACTTGGATAATAAAGCCAAAATACAATGTGTAGAGGAAACAAATTTGTCATCAGAAAGTTTGACAATAGAAACGGAAGCTATTACTGTTTACCGTAAGTTTAAAATTAATTATCTCAAATTTAACCAAAGTTTGTCCCCTTGTCCTTTTTCTTTTGAACATTGTATTGTTTGTCTTTCTACGACTTACGGCTTTTGATTACCCATTTGGTATCCTCTACCTTTTCTCATATATATTTGATGATTATATGGTAATTAGTTGATTGAAGTAACTTCAAGTGGAATTTTGTCAGCCTAACTCATGACGTGAATAAGTTAAAAACGATAACAATGGTAACAATGACACAGGTAAAAGACACATGGGCGCAAATTTAAATTACCAGATAATTAATATAAATATGGTCGAACATATTTGTACTAGAAACTATCGAAAAAACGGATCTAAAGTATATAGCCCGGAGTTCCTTCCTTGGTAAACGTTGGAATTAATACCAGGTATTCCGGAAAGATAGTCGTCTCCTGTCCGATATAGACAACTTCTTGTTGTTGAACATTACCGAAACTGTACTTACTAACAGATGAGACAGATATATTTCGTCAGGCAGGAAATGTTGGCCGTTTCTGATCATCTGCCTAGTTGGTAGTGCTCTTTATTTGTTGATGGAGTTCTGGTTTATCATGCGAATTGTGATTTTGCTTTATGTTTCCTAAAATAAAATTTACCTTTACTAAGATTTCGTCTTTACGTTTAAAACTCACCCGAAGGGTGAATGCTATCAATTGGTTCAATTGTGTTTCTTATGTAAGAATATTAGTATCTTGTTCTTGTTAGAAATACTCCATAATTCTCACAAAAAGTACTTCTGGTCTTTTTGTGTTAGGTCGAGTGTGTTTTTCAACACACGGGAATGTGCAAAATGTCTATTAAAGATGAAATTAACTTTCTAATTGTAAGTTACCCATTTGTTCGTATCAACATTCCAGTCATACCTCTATATGGATATTTAATCTTTCAATACGATATTATATAGAAAAGTTTGAAAATACTTAAGAGGTAATCAGAATCCGTATATCGAAGAAGAACAGGCAACACAATGGCCAAAAGAAAAAGGTACAAAAGGACAAACAACGATCTACAAAACATACACATTAAACTAAAGATCGAGTAACACGAACCTGCAAACCGGGAATGAACTCATAGCCTGCACAATTTTCCGCATAAAGGACTGCTACTGATGATCAATCTGTTTAAACAGACTATCATGATTGATTGATTGATTGATTGATTGATTGGTTGATTGATTGATTGATTGATTGATTGATTGATTGATTGATTGATTGATTGATTGATTGATTGATTGATTGGGGTTATCATGACAGTTAAGATTGAGATCGTTAGCACGTCCTGTACATAAAAAGTCACCCTCGCTTGTTGATGTGCTCAGTTGTTGCTCATCTTCAGTTTTCTGTGTTTTTATATTTTTTCACGTTGATAAATGTTCTTCCTCTTCTTTTTTATTGATTTTTACAATTAGTTTTTGTTATTGGCCAAGTGTTTTTCTTTCTATACTGATTTACGAGTTTTCACCTTTTAACTATACATTAGTATGCTACAAAAGTGTTGAAACACTTTTTACAAATAGAGTTAGAAATGTCGTCATCACGAAGAGCCCAGACAGAGACATGATTATGGCAGATCATACGAATCAAGTAAATCTTAGCTGTGAAGCTGAAGGGAACCCTTCTGTATCTTTCATATGGTACAAAGAACCAGACATGAATTATCAGTTGTCAGCTGAAAATCTTTTGATGATAAATGACCTTTCGGCAAATAAAAGTGGCATCTATGCGTGTAAAGCTTATAATATTATATATGGTCAAATGTATAACATCACCGAAACAATCAACGTTACAATAGGTGAATATATACCATGACTAAAACTGTCAATGTTGCAATAGGTGACTATATGCCATGACTGAAACTGTCAACGTAACAATTGGTAGGTATATACCATGACAGAAACTGTCAACGTTACAATAGATGAGTATATACCATGACTGAAACTGTCAACGTTGCAATAGGTGAGTATATGCCATGACTGAAACTGTCAACGTTACAATAGGTAGGTATATACCATGACTGAAACTGTCAACGTTACAATAGATGAGTATATACCATGACTGAAACTGTCAACGTAACAATTGGTAGGTATATACCATGACAGAAACTGTCAACGTTACAATAGGTGAGTATATACCATGAATGAAACTGTCAACGTTACAATAGGTAGGTATATATAATGACTGAAACTGTCAACGTTACAATAGGTGAGTATATACCATGACTGAAACTGTCAACGTTACAATAGGTGAGTATATACCATGACTGAAACTGTCAACATTGCAATAGGTAAGTATAGACCATAACTGAAACTGTCAATGTTACAACAGGTGAGTATATACTATGACTGAAACTGTCAACGTTACAATAGGTGAGTATATACCATGAATGAAACTGTCAACGTTACAATAGCTGAGTATATACCATGACTGAAGCTGTCAACGTTACAATAGGTGAGTATATACCATGACTGAAACTGGCAACGTTACAATATGTGAGTACATGCAATTTCTGATAAGTAGATTAAAAGACAAATGATTTTAGAAGTGATGTGAAACCTCAGTTCTAAAGTAGATGTCTTGAGATCTTGACACTTGAGGAGGATATCGATGCGCGAACGCACGCCAGTCGTGTTACACGTAGGCTTGTCTTCAAGAGTCACACGACATTACACTCTCGGCTATCTAGGTCCTTACATGTTATATATAGCATTTAACAGGTCAGAAAGTATTCATATAATGCCACCTGCTATATACCTGCTAAGTGTGAATCTTTTGTAAAATGTTTCGTCAGAAAACAAAGATTTATATTAAATAAAAAAAAAAATGAAAAAAAAATGCTAGGTTGGGAAATGTATTAATTATACTATGACTAATTGATGAGTTTCATTATCAAAAATATGTCACGAATTACCAAATAACGTAATAATAAGTCGCGAATGCGCGCAGCGCATGAGTGAGTTGCAACGTTATTTAGTCATGAGTGACACATTTTTGATAATGAAACTTGTCAATTAGTTATAGTATTTATTATAAAAAAAAAAAATATGCTTCGTATCGAATTTAATATAAAATGAGTTTAATTGCACTATATTACGTGTGTAGCGTAGGGATATACTATGATGTGTATCGCTTCCAAAACATGGCGCCACCCACGACAATAAAATAATTAAAATGTTTACCTTGAAATATTATTTTAGTTAAAATTGATCAAAATTGAAACGTACACGAAGCCAAATAACGTCTAATCTTTACGTTTCAAATTGGAAGTCGTCATATGACATCGACAACGAAATGGCGCGAAATATAGCGAGAGTGAAATTAGAAACGATAATTTCACTGTGAAATTATCGTTTTTATTTAATGCGGAAAATTCTGTAATTCACAGCTCTCTATCTAATAAATATATTTATTTGATAGATAGGTGTGAATTATGGGGATTTATCCGTGAAATAAATTCCGGTATCTCACATGTGAAATATATGTTTTTTCCCGCGGAACTACTTTCACACAACTATAAGTGTGGTTGTTATGTCCCTTGTTGCATTACTGTGAATACATATACGATTGTAAACTGAAAAAATTCCGCGAAATGGCATTGACAACTTTGGCACATAACCAACATGACGTCATATGAAGACTTCCAGTTTGAAACGTAAATATTAGACGTTTGGCCTCGTGTACGCTTCAATTTTGATCAATTTAACTAAAATAAGTTTTAAAGGTAAGCATTTTAATTATTTTTGTGCATTGTTGTAAATATGACATGTAGGATTTCACATTTTCATGATGGCAGACCCTTCCAGCTGTACACCTTAGTATCATTGCTCGTAGATTCACACGCGTGGAATGAAATATACAAATAACAAAAATAATATATCAGAAATTTTGAAAGTCTATATAATAAACAGTATAACTAAATCATACATTTTGAATATCAAAATAAGATCACTCGTGACCGAATACGCATTAATGATAAAACTCGTGGACGGAACAAGTTCCGCCCACTCGTTTAATCCTTATGCGTACTTCGGTAACTCGTGGTCTTATTTTAGTTAAAACATATTTTATTCAATAATATGACATGTTAATAATACAATACAATATGTTATATACGACAAGGATTCGAAACAAGCTGAGCTTATATAAATCCGTCTCCTTACAAATCGACGACAATATGAAAACATCATCACGTGTAGCACGCTTATGAAAATTGAACGAACATTGCATAATAATAAACAATGCACTATGAACATAGCAAAAGTAGATAAAACAAGAATGTACATGAAAATAAAATAAAAAGAGGGTTAAGGATGAAATGCGGTCTCAGTATATTAAGCATTTACAAATTTTTTGCTGTCTAGGATGTATTTTTGCACTTCAGTTAAAATAAGAGTATTTTGTTCATCAGTTAGAGCAGTTGATCCATACAATAATAGTTTGGCTGTAATAGGGACAAGTAAATTTAAGGAGTTGATAGTAGTGTCTCGGATCACTGAATAATATCTGCACTGAAGTAGAACGTGGGCTGTCGTCTCGGTCTGGCGCACGTACAGTTAGGGCTATCAACTAAGTTACGTAAGAAAAGGTGCGCGTTTATCGAGCTGCTATCCATGCGCAATCTTGCATGAAGAACTTGAGCCAATCTACTTCCGATGTGATAATAAGATGGGCGTTTATAATTAATGACTTTTAATCGGTTTTTGAAAATGTCGGACGACGTTATGTTACGAAATTCCAGGGGAAGTTCGTTCCATAGCTTTATACTAGATGGCAAATAGTATTCAGCATAGAGACTCGTTCTTGTTCGCATTGCAGATATGTTTTGAGATCGACGCGTGAAATTAAGAAAATAAGTTAGACAGAGTATCTGGTAGCAAGTTACTCAGATACGCCGGTAATTCTCTATACACCATTTTATGAAATAAGAATAATTCATGATTTGTTTTTCGATCAGCCAGCTTCTCCCAACCCGTTTCATCGTAAAGTTTAATAATAGAGGTTAATTTTGTCCCACCTGTAGCAATTCTCATAGCTTCAATTTGAACATACTCAATTTTGTCGGCTAAGTACTATCCCATATGACGTCTCCATATTCTAAAATAGGCCTTATAAAGGAAAAATACATTTTTTTCAGCGTAAATCTATCTAAGGCAATTCGAAATCGACGAAGGATGTTCAAACGGACATACGATTTCTTTACAATGTAATCTATATACTCGTGACACGAACCGTTATAAGAGAAGTAAATTCATAGACGTTTATTGCTCGAAACTTCTTAGATATCGTGATTATTCATCCTTAAGGGCGGATGTAAGGGTTTGACGGTTTTACGTGAAATCAACATCGTTTCTGTTTTCTGCGAATTGAATTTTACCAACCATTTATCCGACCAATGGTGAATATTCTGGAGAACATTGTTCAAAATGTTAACCGCGATATTCGGAGATTCGACCGTAACGTAGAGGCTGGTGTCATCCGCGAATAGTATAATAGAAGCACCAATATCTCGAACAATATCATTTATGAATATAATAAATAATAGCGGCAGAGGATTGAGTCCTGTGGGACACCCGCTTATATTCGTTTCCACTTTGAAAAAGACCCATTGAGGCAAGCACGTTGCGATCTTCCGTTGAGGTAGCTTCTGAACCATTTTAGAATGCAACCTTTAATCCCGTATTGTTCTAGTTTAAACAAAAGACCCTTATGAACAAAAGACCCTTACGGTCTTATTTTGATATTTAAAATCTACGATTAGTTATACTATATATAGTACTGTTGCAATAAACGTTAGAGAAAACCGAAGGTGGTATTTAATAATAGACAATCCACAGATACTGGCAACATTGGATACACAAGACACAGCTCGAAGACAAACAAAGTAAAAAACATAGAAAATTGAAAAGATGAACAACACGGGACACATCAAAACTGGGAGCGAACCCAAGTGCTCGCAAAGGATACGTGTTTCTGTTTCTTGTAAATCAAGTCAAATTTCAGAGCACTTAAAGACAACTGTGTAGCAAAATGGTTAAAACAATCTAATTTTATTTCAAATGCAGGTACTTTGCTTAGACCAGATCAAGAAGAATTTGAAACAACAGGTATTTATTACACAGCATGTCCGGTGGCATTTATATACATAGCATTAAAACATTTTATCTGAAATTATTTAAGGCAAACCAAGTATAATTCAACAACAGTACACACACGAAATAAAACAAAAGAAAGAAAAACATACCCGAAACATAAAACGAATAATCAGGGAAAGGGGATAAAGCACTACCCTTATTTCCACAGCCAGTAATTGAAACATCGGTTAAACAACCTAGGCTGATATCAATGGTAAATTTCTAGTCCCCTGCACCTTAACTTCATTACAAAACATGTTCTATCAACAGTGTTGCGTGCATTGGCAGAAATTTATTTTCTTTATAATGATAAAAATAATATCATCAGCATCATGTCATTGCTCAAAATACAAATTAGCAATGAAATTGATCAATTTATTTAGGTCACTAATGTACACAAATGTGTAGACGATCAAATCGACATGTTTGATTATTTATTATTATACATTTACAATCGTATGCACTATTTTAGGAAGCGTCAGTAGTACTTACGTTTTTAAACACTATCCTGATCTTCTATGCATGTATCTACCTAGATCTTATTTTAACGACATGAATTGTATTGTACAGTGTTCTTATTTTACCGACATTTATATTGTACAAGGGTTGAATATTATAAATAAAATGAAAAAAAATAAACAAATGTGACATTTAATATTGAAAGGTATATTCCTTATACACAGCATTTGTATATTTGAAACAGGCATTATTATTGGTGGAATAATCGTTAGTCTATTCATAGTTATGGTGATCGTCATTGTTTTATGTATCAGACGAAGGTAGGTACAAGTTTAATTATCTTGTATGTGTTTCTTTTTTACGTATAGTGGCGTCAAACACATATTGTGTTATGTTTTTGTTTTGTTTGACTTGGCTTTGTGTACCCTATGTTGCCAGTTTCTCTCGTTTATCCATTCTTGATTGTCACTTCGCTTTTCTCTAACCGAAATATTTACTTTATATTGTATTTACTATTTAAATAAAACTTCATTTAATAAAAGATTATATGTCTGAGTGAAGATTTCAAGGGCTTGACCCACAGAGGTGAATGGCAGCCTCTATTAAAAATGGCCAGTGTCGTTGTTCCGGGTGTCCCACTCCTTCTTCATTTCTGCATAGTGTTTGATATTGTTGAGATATTCGGCTTCACAATATTTTGACTACAAGCGTAGGTGATAAAGGTTATTTCCTATACAAAAATTAGGGGTACAAAATATGACTTGGCCCATAATTCATTAAACGATAGGTTCAGTCCAAATATATGTGTTTCATTGGTTTCCCCCAACATATAGAATATCATGATGATGTCCGCTTTGTACTAGACCAACACACTGAATTAGATTTTGCATATTGCTAGCTCACCGAAACAAGAGGCCCTGGATAGACATGTCGCTCTACAGTAGACTGATTCCGTGCCAATCAGTCTTTGCTAATAGTATTTAGTGTCGTATGCTTAACACGAATTGCCACGACTTCCCGCACTCGAGGCGAGCACGCGTACGATTACACCACCCATACGATTCCCAACTTAGTGTTTTGGTCTAGTACAAAACAGACATCATAATCATTTCACGAAAATGCAACTTGTTCTCGACATGAGATAGCTGAGAAATTGCTCATATGCTAAACAGCAATCACTCACCCACTCAAATCATTCCGATATTTATCATCTGAAAATATATCTACCAATCGAAAAGCGCGATATGGTACACATCACAATGTATGTAATATACATGTAGTCGCACACTTATCAATGATAGTTTAAAGCTACCAAAGGGATAATCGGAATCCGTAAATTGAAGAAGGACAGACAATACAATGGCCAAAGGACAAAGGACAAACAACGATCAATAAAACATTACACAGAAAACTAAAGATCTAGCAACACGAACCCCACTAAAATCTGAGGGTGAACTCAGGTGCTCCGTACTAGTTAGCAGTTCGTGCTTACTATTAAGCGATTCGAACACCATGTTCTGATCATTAACCAGGTTTGTGTTCTAAGTATGTGTCTACTCTATTGCAAAATATACAAACAATTGTCTTCAAAGGTACTATCCAAACACCTCACTCACTATAGTGTTTGGTGAGGCTTTCCGTATTATCACCCCCATCGAGTGGCTACAAGGTATTCAAAACAAATGATCAAAGCAAAAAGATTTGTAGAATTGCAAACATTCGAACATCTCAGACACTAGTTGCTTGATGCGTGTATAGTAACACACACGTTTGTATTTGACAATCATGGTGGACATCACATTAGTAAAAAAAACTGCCTAAATATTACGAAATTTATTAGAAGAATATAAATAGAAAAAAAAAGGAGCATATATTTGTCCAAAATGTGACCCATAGTTAGAGCATTATGATATATCATATAGGAATATTGCAATATATGCAATTATGCATGAGAGATTGGGGGGGAGGGGTGCGTGTGACTGGATGTAATCAATATTTGTTTTCGTTTTGTTCTTAGGAGAGGTGTAAATGTTAAACTTCCTGATAATCCAAACGAGCAGTGTGTCCATTATTTAACAGGTGAAGACGCAGACATTGAACAAAATAATATAAAGTCGAATTGTACTGACGTACCATACCTGTTTGAATAATATGCCGAATGACATCAACTGTGACGTCTATTACCATCTTGGTGACGTATTTCGCAACCACAAAACATCACCTGAGGCTACAGGAAATATATACGATCGTGTTGGTTAATCTGAAGACGGATATGATACTACTACGATATCTAATAGCATAGATACATTCGATAATAAAGATAACTTGTATTATTACACCAGGACTATCGATGCTGACATTTATGATAAATCTGATTCAAAGTTAGATTGATAATTAAACATGATTTTTTATCGTTACTTCCTTGAAATATGAGCAAAATTATATGGAAAGGTAATAATCCATGATGACTGCATTGATATAATATTTTCTTTACATACCTACATCATATATAAAGTCCATCAAATAAGTCTGTCCACTTCAAATTATATCAAACTGTCTAGTTTTCTTTTCTTTTTTTTTATATTATTATTTGCAAAATACAAATATATACAACATAATTTCATATAATAAACTACAATAACCAACTGTATTTTCCTGTTTATGCCTTATTTTACACCTAGATTTAACTCATTTTTTCATATTTTCTGACAACAATTTTTATAAAGTATGAGGAAACTTAGTTCCATCTTTTTAGATTTTATATCTTTAAACAAATACCATNAAAATACAAAGAAAAATAAGTATGGCATTCGGGTATTGTACTTATCAATATACAACAAAGTATTACCTCAATAAAGAAAATTAAATGCTTCTGTTATCGGTACACGAATCTCTTACAATCTTTAATATATTTTTGCACACACATGAATATGGCACAATTGTTATCTAAGCTAATCGCTTCATTCCCGAATAATAATAATTCGGTGGAAATGGGTAAATCAGACAAATTTAACCAGTTAATTTCATTATACATCTGAATTCTCTCTTCATTAAAGAGACTGCAATACAGTAAAAAAATTTCGGCATTTTCATTAATATAACCACATAAACAATTTGCGCTTTGTATTAAATTTGCATGACATAAATCAGAATTCAAAGTGCTATATTTATTACGTAATCTAGCGTGTAAAACACTCAATAATCTGTCACCATAACAAAAGTAACTCGGTGGTTTTTTATTCTTTAAATACAATTGGCGTATCTTTGTTTTGAATGAGGAAAATGTAGGAAGTTGTCTTATTGACACGTCCAAGGAATTCCATAATTTGATACATGATGGAAAATATGAATGTTGATAAACGGAAATACGATTTAGGGGCACCATAATGTTTTGCCGTTGACGTAAATTATAATTAGTAATTTCTGATATAGTAGGGGGCAACAAATCAGATAAGTACTCTGGTTCCTGGTTATTTACTATTTTATAAAACAAAGTAACTTTTTTAAATTCCCGTCTTACTTTTAATTTCTCCCACCCAGTTTCCTTATAGATAGATTCTACGCTAGCATACACAGGTAAACCGGTAGCAATACGTGCTGCTTCTATCTGTATTTTTTTTAAGCGATCATAATTATTCTGTCCACAATTATCCCATACCTCAGCACTATATTCAAGGATAGGCCGAATAAATGTAAAGTACATTTTTTCTAAATATTCCCTTTTTAATCTGAATTTCAATTTTCGTAAGACATTTAACTGTTTTGAAGATCGTTCAACAAGTATATCAATATATTTAGTCCACTTACAGTCGTTACTAAAAATGACTCCCACATGTTTGTGTGAGTCTACAGGTTCTAATGTGGTACCTCCGAATTGAAAAGATAAATTACTGTTCAAAGTTCTAGCATTAAATATCATTATTTCTGTTTTGTTGGAATTATATTTAACAAGCCAGTTTTCTGACCATCTTTTTAAGTAATCCAGATCTGTAATTATCAAAACTTTTAAGTAATTTTCGTCATCTGCAATATGACCAATAGATGTATCATCTGCGAATAGCCTACCAAAACCAACCATGCCCTCTGTTATCTCATTTATATATATCAAAAATAATAAAGGATCTAAAACAGACCCCTGAGGTACACCAGCTTTCAATGTGCCAACATTTGACATAGAATCTCTAAGCACAACTTTCTGTGATCTACATGATAAATAGCTATTCAACCAGCTTTGTAAATTTCCTGTAATACCATATTTTTCTATTTTATATAGAAGTGCTTTTATCCACACAGTGTCAAAAGCTTTACTGATATCAGCAAAAGTAATACTAGTATTTTGCTTGTTATTCCATGCTAATAATACTTTATTATATATTTCAACCAATTGATGAGTTGTAGATAAAGCCAGACTGAAATTTGTAAAGAAGTTTGTTTTCGAATAAATGATTAAAAATATGTATGAAAACAACCTTTTCTAAAACTTTACTAACGCATGATAATAAAGGGACAGATCGATAATTTGACGGAAGAGACTTGTCACCTTTCTTAAATAAGGGAATAACATGGGCAATTTTCCATTTGTCAGGGAACAAATTTTCTTGAAAGGATTTATTAAAAAGTAGTGACAGAGGCTTATATATTTCTTTTTTTTCACCGCTGCCAGCATTTTGTTACTTATAATATCAGACCCTACAGCTTTATTAACATCAATTATAGATATAATATCATGTACTTCTTGTTCACTTACAACAATCCGTGACAGAGAGGTCAAACATCTATTATCAAATTCTGGTATATCTTTATTTTCGTCGTTTAAGCTAGAAATCGAACAAAAATATTTGTTCAAGATTTCAGATTTGTCGGTCGCTTCATATAATAAATTGAAATCATTGTTCAGATCTTGTAGCGGAGGAATATCGTTAACGGGTTGCTCATTTTTAAGAAGCATATTAATGGTTTTCCAGTACATTTTACTGTTTACAACCTTCAACTCGTCTAAATGTTCATTAATATTATCGTAAAAATGTTTTTTCGCCTGTTTTTTCAAGTTGTTTACTTTATTTCTCTGCTGTTTGAAATGTAGTTCCGCTGAATTCGCTTTTAAGCGAAGAAATACTTTCCGAAATCTATCTCGTTTTCGCGTTTCACGTCGCAAGTTGGAAACGAACCAAATTTTGTCGTTGCATCTTACTATGATATCTCGTGTAGGAATGCAATGTGATGCAATTTCTAAAAATGTATCAGTAAAATGTGTGCATGTAATATTTATATCGCTTGCATCATTAATTAAGGCTTCCCAGTTGGTTTCGTTTATCAGTAGTTTCATTATTTCATAGTCACCCTTTTTTTAATCCCAGATAGTACGAGTGAATGTTCTTTTAATACAATAACCAATATCAATTGTGACGTATGTCCCATCGTGATCACTGATCTCTCTCTCAATAGGTATAGTATCTGCGTCAATTGCAGAAATATAATCGGTAATCAATATCGGATCAAGTAAGGACGTGTTACCTGTACGTGTATCAAAATGAGTTGGTTTATTCATAATGTTAACAAAGCCATTGATGAAAATAATGTCTTTAATATTATGAGGTAGATCCGACATAAAATTTGTATTCAGATCACCGAAACAAATTATATTATTATTTTCATCTAAGGCGTTTTTTAACATTGTATCAAAATATTGTCAAAAATATGCTGGTGATTGTCTTTCTGATCAATAATTTATATTGATCAAAAATGACCGTAGTTTGGTTTTAAGTTCAAACCACATACTCTCGACCAATTCATGTTCCAAGTCCGTCCGGCGATTGATTTTGACGTTACTTTTGTAATACATAATAATACCGCCCCCATGTGCATTGCGATTCTTCCTTATCGTAACTTCAAAACCCGACAGTCTTATATCCGTGTCTAGTATGTTTTCGGCTATGACTGTTTTATTTGGGTTGTTTTTAAGCTTCTTTTTATTGCTGAAGACTAGCTGTCGTTGGCAAGAAGCAAGAGAAGTCAACCTTGCTTGTTTTTCTACCTGTATCATAGAAGGGAATGCGTTATCAGGACTGCTAGATGGTTGGTCTCTTTTGTTACTTGTCTTTGGTGTTTCGATAATGTAACTATTTAGATTTGATTGTTTTTCTTTGTTTACATTGACCGCTATATTGTTATATTTTGTGTTCACTTATGCTTTCCTTTGTCCACTTGAAATTTTGTTGACACTCTAATTTTCCTCATACAAATGAATCGAACACAAGAACATCACAAGGTATCATTGAAGGATCGTTTTGACATCATTTAGCATTAAATTGTTCATTATATAT
Organism: Gigantidas platifrons; assembly: GCA_002080005.1. Lineage (NCBI taxonomy): Eukaryota > Metazoa > Mollusca > Bivalvia > Mytilida > Modiolidae > Gigantidas > Gigantidas platifrons. The sequence goes on from MJUT01061798.1 coordinate 83,348, forward strand.
GGTATTTTCACTCTATTATATCCGCTCCAAAAAATTCAAGTCTTCATACTCAATGGCAGATAATCCCATCGTTACTTCCTTGAAATATGAGTAAATTTATATGGAAAGTTAATAATCCATGATGACTGCATTGGTATAATATTTTCTTTACATACCTACATCATATATACAGTCCATCAAATAAATCTGTCCACTTCAAATTATATCAAACTGTCTAGTTTCCTTTCTTTTTTTTTATTATTATTTGCAAAATGCAAATATATACAACATAATTTCATATAATGAACTACAATAACCAACTGTATTTTCCTGTTTATGCTTTATTTTACACCTAGATTTAACTCATTTTTTCATATTTTCGAACAACAATTTTTATAATGTATGAGGAAACTTAGTTCCGTCTTTTTAGATTTTATATCTTTAAACAAATACCATATATATATATTTTTTAAACTTTATTTTTATAACAATTATTACTGTAGCAAATAAAAAAAAACTAATTAACTGTCTAGTGTTCTTGCTATTACCGGATGGGAGGTCTATTGTATTTTTTTCTGTATTTGTATTTGTTTAATGTGATGTCAGACACACTGTTGACGGTAATTGCAAGATTGATACATCCGTATTTTGTTTTCTTGTTGGGAACAACACTTTATATACCAAATGGCATCGGAATGTCAGGGATGCCCAGATACAGCGTTTATCGACGGAGATAAACAATTACCACTCAACAACAAAGTATGAACCCTTTCACACTCATTTTAGGATAATAGTTAATCTTTGTTGAAGGCTGATATGGAACCATACTGTTTTTGTTTTGCTTTAAATTATTTATATCCTGCTATGTGTATACCGTAGCTTTGTGATTTAAAACATCATTTCACTAATTTAAAGGGAGGTGTGTTCCCTTGCAACTAATTAAACATGTCACTTTTTTAAATGCATATACCAATCCAGAAAAGTTACCGGTCTTGTACTTTGTATAGTATATATAAGACGAGTTTGAAGATACTAATGGGGTATTCAGAATCCGTAACTCGAAGAAGAACAGACAACACAATGTCCAAAAGAAAAAGTACAACAAGACAAATAACGATCTACAAAGAATGCACATGAAACTAAAGATCGAGTAACACGAACCTCACTAAAAACCCGAGGTGAACTCATGTGCATGGGAAGGGTAAGCAGTTTCTGATCCACTAGTGGCACCCGTCGTGTTATCTAGTTACTAACCCTGTGATAAGTCTTGAATGAGGAACACATCCGTCGTCATTTGTGACACAGATATTCCACAACGGTAAAAACAAAGTCATGGTGGCGACCGTAAAACTATCGAAGTGATGACTTCAACTTAACCAAACGGAACCATTGGTTCAGTAGATTCCTTGTTAGCAGCACTCCCCTATCAGGGAAAACCTAATAGGAACCACAAGCTCTGGAATATCGGATCAACTGAGAGATATATTCTCCATATGCTGGTATAAAGCTGCTACTTATAAAGGGAAAGTTCACAATTGGAAAATTGAAATCATCTCTTTGGTTGTAATATTTCGTTCTGGACCTCCCTTAGCTGCCAATTTCGAGGTGTAGCTCAAGGTATGAATCATACCTATCTGTATTTGTGGTATCCTTTATTTCAAGCTCAATGGGATTAATGCGACCAACGAAATCATAAAACCTAGAACTATTTAGTGAAAGGACATCATCTATATAGCGGAACGTGAAATTAAAGGATCGGGCTAGCTTCTTTTCGTTTTTTTAGAAGCCCTTGTATGAAGTCTACATCATACGAATAAAGGAACAAGTCGGAGAGATGATGAGTACAGTTTGTGCTCATAGGTATGCCGACTGTTTGTTGGAAAACACGTCCAGAAAGCATAGCAAATGTGTTTTCAATGAAAAACTCGAGCATGTTGATGATTTCAGTTTCAGAGAACTTTTTGGTAGATTCAGAGGGGTTATTTATAACGCAAAATCTGTCCCTTCCTACCACTAGGCATTTGTATCCACGTTGGCTATTCTTTTTTGTGAAACACAGTTGGACCAACACCCGCTTAGAGTGGGGAATAGTTGTGTAGAGGTTAGAGTAGTCAAATGCTTTAATGCTATTGCAGGAGGAGAGGGACCTAAATTGTATGTACTCTAACAGATCTTTATAGTTCTTCAAAATGCACATCTGATTTACACCACTCCTTGAGTAGCTAGTGTCACAGTAACTCTGAAGTCCGGTTTTGACCACTGATAGAATATACATTGTATGTTAATAATTTGGAAGGAGGTTTCGTGAACCATTTGGCAGACCCAGCAATATAACGCTGTTTGTAAGGACACTAGTGTAATTTAGGGATCCACTTGAGTGGCGGTAGATCCAGTTCTTCTTGATTGTTTGAAAGTCAAAAGGAATATAAAACAGGCCTATGAATGCCTGAATTTCTTCTTTCGTAAGCGTCGTCGGGGTATATGTAGGGTTGCCAAGTGAATTGTCAATACCTAATTCATTTATCAAGCAGTCTACGTAGTGTGATTTACACGCAAAAGCGATAGTATTATGGGCCTTGTTGGAGTAGACAATAATATACTTGTCATGGAGGAGAGACATTGCTTAGCAACATGTAAGTCTAAAGATTGATGTAGAGCAATTGCTCATAGACCCATTGCGTTTTGTAATTCTAATTTGTATCAGCGATCTCACACTCTTCACCTATTCGGAATGAGTATCTTAGTCTTCGATTTCTCCTTTTGCTCATTGTCTGGCATAATCCTCAACGGAATCCATAAGAATTCTAAAAAGAAGAGTTTGAGTATACCAAAGAGGTAATCAGAATTAAAGTTATGTTTCCAGTTTATGGATCTAGGCTCATGATATTTAGGCCCTTTTGCGAACACATCTTCTAGAGAGGTGTTATTGATAATTTTAAGGTCATCAGTTGTAAGGTGGCCAGCCGGATTATATATGAATGGGGAACTTGCACATGTACATTCAGGAGGATCATGCAACACCTTCTTGTAGTTAAATATTTGTGTTGCTATTATGTGGTTTATGTATACGAGATTATAGGTAGGGAGCCTAATAATATGGTGGAATTTTAGATTTGAATGATTTGCGATGAAGTATATTGCCTAAGTTAATGGCATCAAAGGCTTTCTTGGCAAACGACAGTTCAGAAAGAATTTGTTCCCCTGTTTCTAAGATTTGTGCTTAGGATCTTGGGGCTATTCTGACTGGTATCGTTTTGATTTTCATTTCATTAGTTAACTTTTCAGTATTTAAAGACTATTCTATTTGATTTCCTCGTCTTTTCGAAATTAACTGAAATATATTTTAAACGATTTTCGACAAAAAAAAACACATCTTGGTAAGAGGATCCTATACTCCTGCATGTGAAGGATACCATGCATCATCACATTATGGGTAACAACGATCGGCATACTCGATATTGATATTTCAATTTCTTGGTAACTTTTTCAGAATCACAGAATCGTTGAAAAAAATGCAAAATTAAGTACAATCATTTTT
>MJUT01061798.1:89974-121791 GCA_002080005.1 Gigantidas platifrons
CTAAACAGGATAGTTAAATCGACCGGAGAACTAATAGTCCCCGATCATGTTAAACCAAAGGGCCTAAACATGATAGTTAAATCAACAGGAGAACTAATAGTCCCCGATCATGTTAATAAGGGTAATAACAAAATTACCGAACACAGAGCAATCTTCCAAAGGGAAATTCAAAACTCATAAATCAATAAACAGATAAAATCAGTCAACAACCGGGAAACTGGAAAACTGCAATGGTCCTGACTTGGTACAGGCATTTCAAAAGAAATGGTGGATTGAATCAGATTTTACGGCGCCAACTTCTCGCTTCCATTACGGTTCAAAGGTTCCCGTTGTCACTAAAACAGCATTTACAACAATACTGGAAAAAACCGGCAAAATAGGAATCAAACAGTACCAAACTCAGTATCTAATATATCTCGTGTACCATCACCATCAACTATGAGTCCTTTGAAGTATTTTAATTACGACCGTAAATGTCAAAAGCATTTTTACCTCACACATTCACAAAAAATATTTTTAACATTGTAACCGCGTATACCAAATCCTGTGAAAATGTATCTTTTACTATTGTATCTGCAGAGACAGAATATATTTCGACAAGATCTTGATATCGCAATATAAACTTTTAAGAGATCGAATTAGGCGAATCTTTTCATAGCCTTGGTCCAGTAGCCTGTTTTTCAGACAAAGATGACCCTTCAAGAAATCAGAATAATTGCTACTGGCTCTTGCATAACGAATCAATTGCGAGATGTACACACCATATGTAGGAGAAGCTGGTATATTGCTGCACATATTAGGAAAATTTATGATTTTAAAATTGAAGTCGTTAAACGAAATGGCCTAAACAGGATAGCTAAATCGACCGGAGAACTAATAGTCCCCGATCATGTTATCCAGCACACTGACAGGATTTGTTAGGTATATTTGTTTGAAATGTAGTTCCAAAATAATATAATTTATAAAAGCTAAGACTAATCTCCCTAGGTGCAAAAAGCATTATGCTTACTTGTTTACTTGTTAAATCTATGCATAGTTTGTAGCTCTTTTAATATAACGCATCTGAAGATAAAATTAATTGGTAATATATTTCTGTTCTAAGAGTTGCAATCTTTAGCCATCAGATTCTACATTTTTAACAAGTAGTAAGTTAAATACGAGCATCCATTTACCCTGCTATTGAATTCTCCATGTTTATATTGTCATTCATGTTTGTGATAGTATGTGGTCTTTCTTTGTGGAAGCGAATCTGTGCAGGGTTTTTATCGTTTGGTTATAAAATATGTATTTACATTGGAGATCCTATTATCAAGAGGGAGGTAAATCCCCTTAACAGGTTTAACTCCACCATATTGTTTGTGCCTGTTGAAAACCGGAACCTGAATTTCCAAGGTCTTTTTAAATGTTGAGTAAGTGAAGGTGAGAGGTCCTTGTTCTTTTTTTATATTAGTCGCAGTGGTGACCGCCACTGATTAAACTTTATTTTTATAAACCTGAGTAAAACAGTTTGATAATATTATAACAAAGGAAGTATGGGATTACAGAAAAATCATAAAAAGACAAACATTACATGAAATTGATCAATATCAAATAAAAGGGTAATTATATTTTGATCTATAAGAGATATAGCTAAATATTCTCCAATTAAATTCACCAGAAAGGACAGTTGCCTGTTTGTGGTATATGATATGCGATGTTGTCTCAAGTACTCGAGTACTAAGTACTTACTACAGTCGTATGAATAAAGTTGACAATGTATGGCAGACTATGTGTTAATTGTGTAGCTTGTACTGCCTACATTTTATTTGTAGTGATCAATAAGATCATTTGGTGTTCCTACATTTTTCACTTTGCTTGATATCTACGTTCACTAAGTCGATAACTCTGCTGGTGGACCATTAATCTCCGATGCTTTTATTTTCTTGCTCCCAACATCATTTAGCCTTTAATATTATGACACTGCTCGTACCCGATGAAGGTTATTCCAAATACGCGTCACAGGGGGTTTCATACCTTCGGGTGGTCAATGTCTAGGCAAGGGGATGGTCATTAGATACAATTAGACATATCTCTATTAAAAATATTTGCTAAATAATGTAATTATGTGTGGCAGACTATGGGTTAAAATTCAGAACGGTAGCTTCTACAGCTTAAGATTAGCTAGGTTTGAGCACATAATATTAGTTTAAACATGCCACTTTTATTGACGTGCCGGTACAATGTCTGGTATTTGTATGTTAGGGATATAGGATTGTGTCTGTACGATTTGTTTATTATATTTTAGAACTGTTCTGACAGTGTGGTTACAACTACTTATGTAATCAGTGTCTATCACCACTAACGTTGTGAGTTCTAATCCTGCCCAGGCTAGGTGAACTCGATACAACATTACCTGACAGTGTTTGGCAGTAATTTGCTGCAGGTCGGTGGTTTTCCCTTTGCCAATAAAACTGACCACCACGATATAGCTGAAATAGAGTTGAAAGTGGCGCTAAGCACCATACCCCCTAACCTGACAGTGTGGTATTGTGTTCATAATTTTATTAGCCCGTATTTGTTCTTATCTTGAGGATTATGTTTTTTATGAACTCTGGTATCTTTTTAAAGTTAAAATCCTGTAGTTCTGTGGTCTTTGAATAATGTAATAAATTATTACAAAATGGATAAAATAATGCATAGTATAAGATAGTCATCAATGAATAGAAAATTGATTAGTGAAGCGATATGTATTAGGGTTTTGGATAGAAAATAAAATCTGATAGCCACAAAACGTGGAATTGTGCCAAAGTTGAGATGCGGAGGAAAATCCGCTGTTTTGCTCATGGCAAGCGCTCTGACGTTCAACGACAACAGCAAGATGTAACAAGTCGTCGATCGGCAGAGGAATCTCGGACTACTTTTGAGTGTACCTAATGAAACGTATTTCAGAATATCGTCGTGCACAATAAGATAATTCTACTTTTGTATTACTTTCACTGGGCCGATACCCACTGGTGGTGACTTAGACTCCAAGGGTATCATCTGTCATGGGTTACAGTTACGGTGTTTGACGCCACTCAACAATATTTCAGTTATATCATAGCGGTCAGTTTTATTGATGGAGGAAACCGGAGTACCTGGATAAAATCACTGACAAACTACAGTATCAGATAGAGTTGTATCGAGTATACCTCGCAATTAACGAGATTCGAACTCATAACTTGAGTGGTGATAGGCACCGATTGCACAGATAGTTGTAAATCCTAATACCATACGCCCACTTCCAGTAGTCAGTACTGTTACACTGACATGGTTTATTAGATATACATTTGTATTTATGTTTCTAATTCTATGTAAATGTACGTTCCTAAATAGTGTAATTAATTAAAACTAATGGTCAATCTCCCTCGGGGTCAGGTAACCTTAATCTCCCTCGGGGTAAGGTAACCTTAATCTCCCTCGCGGTCGGGTAGCCTTAATCTCCCTTCGGGTCAGGTAGCCTTAATCTCCCTCGGGTCAGGTAGTCTTAATCTCCCTTCGGGTCAGGTAGCCTTAATCTCCCTCGGAATCAGGTAGCCTTAATCTCCCTCGGGGTCAAGTACTATCCTGTTTAGACCCATTTGTTTCCTTGCTACCTTACATTTTTATACTATATGGGTTTCATTCTTTTTAATATGAGCGTACTTTACATAGGTTATTCCATAGACGCGCCGCGCTCTAAATTAGATATTTATGTTTTTATTAATGCAGTCACTGTAAGACTTTCACAGAAGAACATGCTTCAGACGTAAAAATGAGTGATGGGTGGTAATAAGCTTGTAATAAAATGAAACAAAGCCAACAACAAAAAATGCAACACTATCGGAACAGTTCCAAAATCCAAAAGAAAAATCATAGAAAGAGTCAGAATCGATACCCCAAACACATAAATACTTTACCTCACACTTTCCTCGGTTGGCACAGGCACTTCAAGGAAAATTTGCAGGGTTAAGGTATTTCGTGGGACCAAGCCTCCCCTCTTATTATAAAGCAGTAATACAAATGTTTTCTACATGTGACTAAATGCCATCTCTCACATATAACCGGGTGAATAGCTTTATGAGTTTATAGTTATCGTGTTCAGTTTTGTGTTTTGTCTTCATTATTTTGATTTGATTTGATGTTTGGTGTTTAACGCCACTTTCAACAATATTTCAGCTATATCATGGCGACCAGTTTTAGTGGTGGAGGAAGCCGGAGTACCCGGAGAGAACCACCGACCATGGGCAAGCAACTCGTAAACTTTATCACTTGCGGTTGCGAGTCGAGTGCACCCTTTTTTGTAATTTACATTATTTTGATATCTGATATTAAATTAGCAAATCTGACTGGCTAATAAAAAAGTTAGATTCGCATGAATTATTACATGTATTATATAGTATCAATTTCCGTTTTATTTCATTTACATTTTTATTGTAGGCTACCTAAAAACAGACACGATACTCTTCAACAAGATGTCTTTATTTGTTTATTTCAAAGGGTAAGTTTTTTTTTCTTTTCAATTTTTCAATTAATGATATTTTATCAACTATTCAAATATGTGTGTCGGAAATATTTGTTAGTGTACATTTATTTAAACAATTTTGCGAACAAATACACAATAATTAAAATCGCAATATTTAAATATTAATTACAAAAAGGATTGTCTGTTGCTCAATTTTATTGTACATGTATTCTGTGTGTGTGCATGGGGGGTGGGAGGTGGGGGGTCATGACCACACCCTGTTTTAGTTTCATCCGTTTATATTTGCATTCTTGAATTTGATAAGGACAGTAAAATTGTATAATCTTATTTTCAAACGACAGTGTATTTGAAAATAAATATCATGTAAAATGTGAAGGGAATGAAGTTTTCTGATTCTTACTGAAAACTTGCTTACATTTAAAAAAAAATTTTTAAGATTATTATAGTTTTTTTTTATAATATACACAACGTTAATGTAATTCTTCCATTTATCCCGAAAATCAGTTACCTGGGTGCCTCATAATATCGTCGTTACAATAAATTGTTCATATCCAAATTGTGGGTCATGTACAAGGAAATATTACACAATAAATTATAAAATCACCTTTGACTAGTATAAGTCATTAAAATTAAAATATAGGTTAACATTATTGGTATTTAACGCCACTTTCAACAATGTTTCATTTACTTTGTGGCAGTCAGATTTAACGGTGGGGGATCCGAAGTACCCGAATGCAACGACCGAACTAGAGCAAGTCAATAACAATTTTAATCACAGTTGTATCGATTACACCTCGTAACAGGTTACGCAACATTCGTTGTTATATGTATCGATTGCATATATAAGTAGATATAAATAAAACTACAATGCGATTGCGACCGTGATTTCCGCCCCCCCCCCCCCCACTCNAATAATAATAAACATAAACATAAATTACGTTGATGTAGTTCAGACATGCTGCATGTTATATTTTCTTCCTTGTATTATTATACAATAATGTAATTGAAGCATATTTTGTGTCTTCTCTAGGTGCAGAGGCACTACAAATTGAAATCAACCCGGGTGTAACTGCTACAATTGGAGCCCCAAATGTAGAATTGTGGTGTTCTTATATCAAAGTCGGCGGCGAATATATTTCTTATATATTCATGAAAGCTAAAAATAAAACAAATGACGAATACATTCAAATAGCTACATTTTATCCACCAGAACGTAACCGTAAGGCTGCTTTGATAGGACAATATTTGACTGGTGGTGTGTGCCTTACAAATCCTACGGATGAATCAGATAAAGCTATTTTAACATTTAATCAGATTCAGTGTGTGGATGATACTGATTATATCTGTAGTGTATCGTATGATATAAATGGAAAAGGCTACACGCAAGATACCTTTGCTACTAGTATTAATGTTACAAGTAAGTCATTTAAGTATTTAAAAATACAGTCCAACCTGTATATAAAGGTCACTCAAGGGAACCTGAAAATATGGCCTTTATGAGCAGTTGCCCTTTATATACATGTTAAAATTATATGCACTATTCATTAATGAGAAAAGTGAGACTGCCCTTTATTGACAGTCATTTGTTATGTAGAGGTGCCGTTTAAGGCAGGTTTGACTGTATAATACTTTTAAAGTAATATTACACCAGTTTTGGGAGAAAAAATCTTTTCCCTGAAAGTTCAATTTGGAATACGGCGGTACCTTTACTAACAATTAGAAATCTGCAAATCCGTGTGCATGTTTATCGTCCTCGCCATTGTTGTGGAGACTGGTTAACTTTCGGTTGTTTTGTTCCGATGATTGCCGATCATGACCTCGTGACGAAAAGATAAACAATCATGGATGCTGAGGTAAGCACGCACACATTCCTGACAATTATTATTGAGGAATCTGTTTGTTTCATGTCGTGTGAACCATATTTTTTTGGCGCAATTATTCTTATGTGGTACACACGGAATATAATTTGACTTGCATCCGACATGTTTTTCATCAACTGAACAGTGCACATGAGCGATCATCTCTCCGAAAGAGCTCAAATCTTGGGTCACGCGCATATCATTTGCATTACTGTACGGAAAAACAGAATTATCTGCTGTAAAATATTTTGCGATTTGCTCTTAAAATCTGCTTTTGAGCGGAATTTTAATGTTATGCAGTTGGTTTTAGTTAAAATTAAGTGACATATTAAGTGAAAATATTTAATAAAAAAATTCCACGATATTTGCCTTTCATATTACTTTAAGTATTTGAGAAATCAACATCATATTTCTTAAGATAATATATGTAAACTGTTTAATACTGTCTATGTGATCCATTGGGTAATGAAGCATAGTGTAAATAACAGTTTGCTGAATAACAATACATTTGAGGTAGAAATTAGGACAGAACATTAAACAAGTTAACAAAATCACCTGCAAAAGTGTAGAAATTAAAAATAAATTCCCTGCTAAATAGAAACTGATTAACAAATAACATGCACTTAATGGGGGGGTCTAGTTTAATCCAGCCACTTTTTATTAAGGTGCCTGAACCAAGCCGCCAAAGTGAGTGGTCGTGTACTTGGGGGTGTCCATTTTGCCTCTTTCTATGGTTTTTCTATTGAATTCTAGAAATGTTCTGACCGTGTGGTATTAGTTGTTTTTCATTTTAATTCAAAGAGAGAAAATTAAATTCCTAGATGTAAAAAAAAACTTAATATACGTAATGGCAAAATATACCTGAAATGTTGCTTAATATTTGCCTTGTTAGTTTGGCCTTAGTTGGAAGTGATATATCACGGGGGATACTACAGCATAGAATTCCCATTTTTAAAAATGTGCTTCCTTAATTAAATTGTGCTATCTGTTTTATAGTACACATCATTCATGGACAAATTTACTTTTCAACGTTATAATACGGTTGTTTCGAATCATGTCAATTACGACCAGGTTCCGTCTTTTTTGTGTCTTGACGTCTGAAAGGTACGAAAGATGACTTTCGGTGTTTACGCTATTACTGTGACAACGTCAGCATATCATAGTCGTAGATGCGGTAGATTATAAGTAATTGTAATATGGAGACGCCACGGAAACGGCTGAATTCATACTGGTGTTCGGTACCCCACTATCTGTCTGATATCAGAAATATATAAATGCAGATCGTTTTCCGTTCATGATGCTGACAGCAGCAAATAAAGAAAGAAATATAATTTAATTTTAAAGAAGTAATTGTCTCTGCATTGAAGTCTTTGATACAAATAAAATGATTTAATTGACATCTGTCTTTAATAGAAAATTTTAAGATTTTTTTTAAGTTGAGGATCGAACGTTAAAAGGGCACATATCGATTGGAGTTTTTGTTGTGTACATTGACAACGGAAGTCCAGTGCGTTACATTCCATCGAAATCACGTGATCTAGCGGACGAAAATAATAAAATTTGACGGAATGGAAATGATTCGAAACACCCGTATTGATTGTGTTAAATATTTCATGCTTATGCTGGGCTGATAAAAAGGTCAATACTATATAAATAAACGTTGGACAATATCAAATCAATAATTTGGGGCTATCAAAAATGAAAAAAATTCAAAGAAACTGGCACCATAGTGTACACAAGGCAAAGAAAAGCAAAATAAAAACACAACGCAATATGTATTGGACACCACTACGCAAGCAAATACAAATAACGTAAATAAGACATCAGCCTTCCTACAAACAACTGGAGGTAAAGACGAACCGAACATCGTTTTTGTGTGGAAATCGTAACGGACATCACAACACAGAACTCAGAACGTAAAGACACATTTATTGTGAAAGTAGGTATGAACGGGACAACCTAGACAACAAGATTTGACCGCTTACAGGACAACATGAGAATATGGGAAGGGACGAAAATATTCAACAATTTGTATCTGTAACAATGCTTTTTCTCTTTTTGAGTGACCTACGGCAGGTCGGTTGCTTTCTCCAGGTACTCCGGTTTCCTCCACCAAGTAAACTAACCGCCACGATATAGCTGAAATATTGCTTAGTGTGACTCTAACAACTAGTGAAGCCTTCCACATATTTTCATTGTTAGTTTGACTTCTACATTTTAAAATATCGTATCAAATAAGGGTAATAACAAAATTACCGAACACCGAGCAATCTTATAAAGGGAAAGTCAAAACCCATAAATCAATAAACAGACAAAATCAGTCAACAACAGGAAAACTGGGAAACCGCAATGGCCCTGACTTGGTACAGGCATTTCTAAAGAAATGGTGGATTGAATCAGATTTTACGGCGCCAAACCTCTCGCTTTCATTACGGTTCAAAGGTTTCGGTTGTCACTATACGATAAGATAAGATTAGAAAACTTTATTTGAATTCGGTTTTTATATAAGAATAAACACAAGCTCTCAGGAGCTTTTTACTGAATATAAAGAAAACTATAACAGCATTTATAACAATACTGGCACAAAATAGGTAAAATAGTAGTTAACACAGTACTAATGTCAGTTAGGAGGGTATCTAATATATCTCGTGAACCATCTCCATCAATAACTATGAGTCCTTTGAAGTATTTTAATTACGACAGTATATGTCAAAAATACTTTTACGTCACACATTCACAAAAAATATTTTTGACATTTTAAACCACGTATATCAAATCCTTATCTTTATACATTTTCACACTATGAAAATGCATCTTTCACCATTGTATCTGCAGAGACAGAATAAATTTCGACAAGATCTTGATATCGGAATATAAACTTTTTAAGAGATCGAATAAGGCGAATCTTTTTAATAGCCCTGGTCCAGTAGCCTGTTTTTCAGATAAAGATGACCTTTCAAGAAATCAGAATAATTGCTACTGGCTCTTGCATTGCGAATTAATTGCGAGATGTAAACACCATATGCAGGAGAATCTGGTATATTGCTGCACATATTGGAAAATTGATGATTTTAAAATTGAAGTCGTCTCGTTTATCCTAAATTTCAGTACTGAGTTGACTACTGTCGTCAAATTCGAGGTATAAGTCCAAAAATGATGCGGACGAAGCTGTATCTGTGATCTCTTTAATTTCCAGCTCTGGAGGATATATCAATGGAAGAAATTCTGCAAATCTAGAATTATTTATAGATAAAACGTCATCAATATACCTGTATGTGAAATTAAAGGCTCTAGCTCCATGAATCTTCTTATCTTTTACAAGTTTTTGAAGAAACTCCGATTCATATGAGTATAAAAATAAATCGGTTAGAAGAGGTGCACAATTTGTTCCCATTGGTATGCCGACGACCTGCCGAAACAGTGTCAACAAAATCAAATAAAGATATATTTCCTTGGGATTTCAAATGACATTACATGGAAGTGATGATATCACGGGGGATACTACAGTATACAATTCCCGTTTTTAAAAATGAACTGCCTTAAAGGCATACAGGCTGTCAGAATACGGTTGTTTCGAATCATTTCCATCCCGTCAAAACATTTTTATTTTCGTCCGCCAGATCACGTGATTTCGATGGAACTGCTGGCACTGAACTTTCGGTGTCAATGTACAAAACAAAAACTCCAATCGATATGTGCCGTTTTAATGTTCGATCCTCAAGTTAAACTAGAAAATTGAATGTCCGCGTCTCAACCTTATCCACCTCAACTCCCCCTCTCAACCCAATTCCAATTTACTACCTTAGCTTTTGGCTTGGTTCTGAAGAATGTGAAGGGGGTATAATGCAAAGAAAACGTCTTGAACAGCCAAAATGGATTTTCAATATAACTTAATTTGAAGGAATGGTATATTATTCATCGGATATGATGTAGAAAACTTATGCATAGACTTTAAAAGGGGTTTGTGTCTTAGTTTGTTTCTGTAAAACACATACAATTCCCCCGCGGTTATATTTGCTAAAGGGTAAACAAATGTTTTGCTTATTCAGCATCAAGCACAAATAACTGAAATAAATGAATCTGTACCTAACAATGTGATGTTCGATTGATTGATTGATTGATTGAATGGGGTTTAACGACATTTTCAGCAGTATTTCAGCCATATCGTGGCACTCAGTGTTAGTGGCGGAGGAAGCCGGAGTGCCCTGAGGGACCCGCAAGTATAAGGAGCGTTGTTTACACGTTAACAGGTTTCAGTGGCTAAGTTCATATAAGCATAATTTTGTAAAAATATTGTTGAAAATCAAAATCCATAAAATATGCACACTTTCAGTGTAGGTACTAACTGTTAGCTAAAAAACTGTAGGAGTTAGCCAGACAAACCATATATCCTACAGGGATTTAGCAAAATCTGTCCAAGTTCATGCATCCATAATTTTGTAAAAAAATTTTGAAAGTCAAAATCCATCAAATATGCACACCTTCAGTATAAGTACTAACTGTCTACAAAATATAAAAGGCCTAGCTCAAAAACTGTAGGAGGAGTTAGCTGAACAAACCATATATCCTATATGGGGGCATAAATGAAAAGTCCAACTACCTGTCATTTTGAGAATATTTGTTGAAAATCAAAATCCTATTGACATGCACACCTCCATTATGTGTATAAACATCCTACAAAATATTAAAGCTGTAGCTCCAAAACTGTAGGAGGAGTTAGCGGGACAAACCATGCATACTATGGTATGACGAACGAACGGACGGACGAACGGACAGGGGTAAACAATATGCCCCCGACCAATAGTCGCGGGGCATAAACAAATCTTAACATTTTCTGTAAAAGACAGATATCAATTAAATTATTTTATTTGTATCAAAGACTTCAACGCAGAGACAAATACGTCTTTGAAATTAAATTTGTTTTCTTTCTTTATTTGCGGCTGTCAGCATCATCAAATGAAAACGAGCTGCCTTTATGTATATATTTCTTATATAAGACAGATAGTGGGATTCCAAACACCAGTATTTATTCAGCGGTTTCCTTGGCGTCTCCATATTACAATTACTTATAATCTACCGCATCTACGACTATAATATGTTGATGTTGTCACAGTAGTAGCGTAAACACCGGAAGTCGCCTGGCGATTTGATCAGACGTTAAGACACGAAAAAGACGGAACTTGGTCGGAATTGACATGATTCGAAACAACCGAATTGATTTTGTTTTTATTAAAAGTTGCCAATATTCGATGTTTTATACCAATTGCAGTTGAAATTTTTCATAATATCATACGTAAATAGCCTAGAACAAAGGAAATACGTCGTTGTTTCTCTTGCATCCAGTAAAGCATTCAATGTTTACGCACGCAATATGCATACGACGTAACAGTGACCTGACAACGAAATTGTTTCTTGATGAAGGACATGTGCACATGGCACAGGTCGAATCGTGGAAGAATAAAAACATTGACGGATTCTATACGAAAACGACACAAAAAGGAGGATTCAGCAAGCTCTGTAAAAAAAAAAGATGTCATACCGACCTACTCCATTTTTTGAACACGTAAGCATAACTTAGTATATTTTTTCGGCCGAATCGTAATTTGACAGTAGAACTGCATCGTAGTTTGTTTATATATTCTTTTTTTTAGGAGAAAACCCTTGGTGATATCTCTTTTAAATTAGAGACTAAAATAATGAGCTTCATGTCTGTTTTTTTTATCTAAAAAAATATAATCAAGACAACTCAAGTGTTGTCAATAATATGCAATACAATTTGTTTACAATTTTCCCTTGATCGGGCCCCTTTGCAAAGTTTGGGTTTGTTTTTATTGATTTCATCACGTATTTCCGATTTTAAGTGTCATTCATACTAAGTACCATTATAGAATATTAACTGATTACCCCGGGATCCTATTTCATAGATATATTTCTTAAATTATATTAATTCTAGCAAATTTACATGCACCATGCTTCCTTTGTTATTTATAGCAGTTATCAGTGTTCGACAAACCTCGGAAACCAGCCGACTTATAATTAGGTGTGTTAATGGCGATTCCACCGACAGACATTCGAATTCTTTTCACTAATTACGACATTATAACATATTTTTTTAACATGGCTTCTTGTTCAGAACATTTTATTAGTATAAAACATCGTATATTTGCAACTTTTAATATAAACACACAAATTCAATTCTAACAGCCTGTAAGCTTTTAATCAATTTGTGCTATATCTGTCCTATAGTATACATCATTCATGGAAAACTTTTACTTTTTAACGTTATAATACGGTTGTTTTGAATCATGTCAATTCCGACTACATTCCGTCTTTTTCGTGTCTTGACGTCTGAAAGGTACGAAAGACGACTTCTGGTGTTTACGCTAATACTGTGACAACGTCAGCATATCATAGTCGTAGATGCGGTAGATTAAAAGTAATTGTAATATAGAGACGCCAAGGAAACGGCTGAATAAATACTGGTGTTCGGGACCCTACTATCTGTCTGATATCAGAAATATATAAAGGCAGATCGTTTTCCTTTCATGATGCTGACAGCAGCAAATAAAGAAAGACAACCAATTTAATTTTAAAGAAGTAATTGTCTCTGCATTGAAGTCTTTGATACAAATAAAATAATTTAATTGATATGTCTTTTATTGAAAATTTTAAGATTTGTTTAAGTTGAGGATCGAACGCTAAAACGGCACATATCGATAGGAGTTTTTGTTGTGTACATTGACACCGGAAGTCCAGTGCGTTGCATTCCATCGAAATCACGTGATCTAGCGGACGAACCTGGCACCATAGTGTACACAAGGCAAAGAAAAGCAAAATAAAAACACAACACAATATGTGTTGGACACATCATCCTTCCTACAAACAACTGGAGGTAAAGACGAGCCAATTAAACTAACCGCCACGATATAACTGAAATATTGTCGAAAGTGGCGTTCAACACCATAATCCAACCCAAGTCTGTTTTGAAATTTACATCAGCGTCTTTAACGTGAAAGGAGTACGGCACTTCTACCTGCGACCTTGGAGTGTGCTAATCCGCTGTCTGGGTTGAGGTTGGGGAACCTTCACTAATACCCAGTGTGTTGAAATTAATGTAAAAATGACATGATCACACATTATAAACTTATATAACATATTGTTCTAGGTCCCTCAGCTAAGCCAGACAGTATTATATCAGATTTACCACTTTCTGGAGTAGAAGATGGACAGTACGTCTCATTTGTGTGCAAAGGTAATGTTGGAAAACCTGCTGGAAAATTTATTTGGAAAAAATTACGACATGGAGAACAAAGTCCTATTATTTACTCAGATGTCAATACTACGTTAACTGAGATACCTGGTAATTGTACTTTCTATGGAACAAGTAATCTGACCATTCAGTTAACAGACTTGGATAATAAAGCCCAAATACAATGTGTAGAGGAATCAAATTTGTCATCAGAAAGTTTAACAATAGAAACTGAATCTATTGCTGTTTACTGTAAGTTTTAATTAATTATCTCAAATTTAACCAAAGTTTGTCCCCTTGTCCTTTTTCTTTTGAACATTGTATTGTATGTCCTTCTACGACTTACCGCTTTTGATTACCCATTTGGTATCCTCTATCTTTTCTCATATATATTTGATGATTTTATAGTAATTAGTTGATTGAAGTAACTTCAAGTGGAACTTTGTCAGCCTATCTCATGACGTGAATAAGTTAAAAACGATAACAATGGTAACAATGACACAGGTAAAAGACCCATGGGCGCAAATTTAAATTACCAGATAATTAATATAAATAGAGTCGAACATATTTGTACTAGAAACTACCGAAAAAACGGATCTAAAGTATATAGCCCGGAGTTCCTTCCTTGGTAAACGTTGGAATTAATACCAAGTATTCCGGAAAGATAGTCGTCTCCTCTCCGATATAGACAACGTCTTGTTGTTGAACATTACCGAAACTGTACTTAGTAATAGATGAGACAGATATATTTCGCAAGGCAGGAAATGTTGGCCGTTTCTGATCATCTTCCTAATTTGTAGTGCTCTTTATGTGTTGATGGAGTTCTTGTTTATCTTGTACTAGAAACTTTGTTTTTATCATGCGAATTGTGATTTTGTTTTATCTTTCTTATAAATAAAATTTACCTTAACTTAGATTTCGTCTTTACGTTTAAAACTCACCCGAAGGGTGAATGCTATCAATTGGTTCAATTGTGTTTCTTATGTAAGAATATTAGTATATTGTTCTTGTTAGAAATACTCAATAATTCTCACAAAAAGTACTTCTGGTCTTTTTGTGTAAGGTCGACTGTGTTTTTAACACACAGGGGAATGTGTAAAATGTCTATTAAAGATGACATTAACTTTCCAATTGTAAGTTACCCATTTGTTTGTATCAACATTCCAGTCGCACCTCTATATGGATATTTAATCTTTCAATACGATATTATATAGAAAAGTTTGAAAATACCAAAGAGGTAATCAGAATCCGTATATCGAAGAAGAACAGGCAACACAATGGCCAAAAGAAAAAAGTATAAAAGGACAAACAACGATCTACAAAACATATACATAAAACTAAAGATTGAGTAACAGGATCCTGAAAACTGGGGATGAACCCATAGCCTGTGCACCCTATCTCAATGTCAAACAAATACAGACAATGGATCAGACACAAGTTATAAACTTACGAGGTCTTCTCCGTTACATATCAATCATTAATTAGAAAATATATTACAAAAACAGAACATTATTTCATTCATAATTATTTGAGAAAAATGACATAGTATTGCAAGATATATTGTGATTGATATTGAATCGCTGCCGTCAGATGAATTAAAAGTACATAAACATTAGACAAATCTTTTAGTGTCTAGTATGTATCTGTGAACAGTTGTGAAAAGTGAGCAGTTAACATCATGTGCAAAATCTGAATTTCCATACAATATATTGTTAATGGATATATCTAACCCGAGATCTCTGATATTGTTCAACATAACATTTCTCTGATTAACAAATAATTTACAGTGCAAGAAGTAGTGTTCATTGTTTTCCACATAATTTTTGCAGTTACAGTAACAAGAATCTATCAGATTATATCTGAAAAGGTCACAAAAGGACAAACAACGATCTACAAAACATACACATAAAACTAAAGATCGAGTAACACGAACCTGAAAACCGGGGATGAACTCATAGCCTGTGCACCCTATCTCAATTTTCCGCATAAAGGACTGCTGTAAGGATTGGTGAGGGATAAAGAAGGGAAATAAGTGAAACACTTAATTACCTATATAAATTGAGATATCGGTATGTCTATGAATTGGTCATAGACATAAACATCAGCCGGACAGGTACGAAGCACGTCCTTTCAGCTTGACTTTTATGGGATATCTGCCTGCGTAATGTCACTTCCGGTTCAAGTTCATCTAATATAAAAACTGGTTTCCGGACTGATTTCCGCAACCACAACATACCTCCCCTTTTCTGGAATTAATCATAGATCCATCTCGAAGTTTTATTTAGACTGCATCAGTTAAATGTTTTTGGTTGACATACACAAGGTAATGTATTGTTTAAAATTATGTTTATCTTTCATCAAAAGTCCTACACCACAGAAGGTGTAAACATGTATATACAATATGTACAGGTCATCAGTTATTACAAGTTAATAGATTCTGTAGAGGTCAATACAATTTTTTGTAGTGACCTTAGCAACTTCATCTGATGATATTGAAAATAGATTTCTTAGTTTATCAATTATTTCTCTGATAAGTAAGGGTGATCCAGTTTGTCCTTTTGGGTGTAGATATGGCGCATCTGTTTCTACAATCATATCTTCTAATTCCATTCCACATACCAAAGATCTATAATGTGGATACTTTTTCACTTGCAACAAAAATGGTGATATACCAAACTTAACGTGACTAAGAGTATTTTTCCATTTCCTGTAGTCATCTATCTCTCCATTAAAACAATGGCGGTGAATTGAGTATGAAGTCGGTACTAATTTTGAAAGAGTATTCAGACAAAGTGAATCGATGTAACTGCTTCCACGACAATGGATGACAATTGGTAATTGTTTCTTTAAAGCCAAATGTATTTGTTTTCTGAAGTATTCTATCTGTTTTTTCAATTCTAATTCTGATGGATAATCACTAGAATCCAATCCACATTCCCCTACGGCAACAACCTTTGTAGCATCGAACAGTTCTTCCATTTCTCTTATCCATCTATCCAACCTTTCCTTTCTTTCCAAATTGATTAATCTCGGGTGTATTCCAAAGGTATAAAGGATTCTCTCATCTTCTCTTATAGCTGAGCGTTTAGTACTTTCTGGCCAATGATGTGGAAAGCAGTAATTGGCAACTGTGTATTTGATGTTGTACTCTATGTCGCCCCACTTCCAAGATAGTTTTGGCAATTTGTCCACTTTGGTTTGTTTAGTAAACATATCAAAATGGAAATGGGAGTCTATGAGGTCAATTTGTTCTTCCTTTTTAATCAAGGATTTCTGCCTTTCTAGAGTAATCAACTTTTCAGTATCCTCTGTCATATTTATAAGAATTGATAATATGTTCCAGTGTAGTAGCATAGACTGATGAGTTGATGAAATTGCAGAATTACTGAGAGGTCCAAGTGGATACTGGTTAACTGAATTATACAATTTAATTAATGGTAAATCCATGTCATGGAAAACTGATCCAGAGCAATTTACAAAACTGTTATGATTATTTACATATTTACAAAGTTCTGTAAGGCTACTGTAGCCTAGTTTAGAAGATATGGTGTCCAGTAAACCATTCATTAATTCAACCCAGATTCTACCATGTGTATTTTCTTCGAATTGCCTGTTAACTTCAATCTTCTGGTGATATTCATGTATATGTCCATTCAATAAAGAACATTGTCCAAATTGAAGCTTACACTCCCAACATGCTGTTGTAGGTGACACGTACCAAGGGAGCTGATGACGGATCACATGTCGTCTCACATTTGTGAATCTTCCTGTACGGCGGGACATCTTCTTCCACTACTCCAAACTTTTGTACTCGACTGTATATGTTTTTCTGTTTCACAAGTAATTTCATTGTGAAAGGGTTCATAGTTGGGAACACATTTGGATTCATCTGGAATTTCATCCATACTAAAAATAGAAGTACATGTATATTCAAAACATATCTATGCACACACATATATATATATATACATGTATATAAATATACAAATAAAATATTTTACAAATAACCTTGGTTATTCATGAAAATAATCTGTTAAATAGCCTGGTTTCTTTCTGACCCTTTTTTTCCTTCCTGTTATAAGGAAGTGAATTATTACATGTATCAGTGATAGTCTCTGGATCATCAATCTGATATACAACTGTTTGGTCTAAACCTTCTGACAGATCATCTAGACTACTGATAATTTGGTTTGGTAATGTTCTATTTTGATCCAACATGCCTGTATCGTCTTCTGTACAATTGATATCGTTGGACATTAGAAGATCTGACGCACCAACTATATCATTTGTATTGAAATCATGGGGCATTAGAAGATCTGACGCACCCATGTTTGATGTATTATCTAGGAATAATGGAGATAAATCGAAGGCATGTAGAGACAGATCATCCTCTATTTCTTCTTCATTTGAAGTTGATTGATTATGATGTTTTAATACATCATTTCTGAGTCTTTTTAGTCAGACAGGAAAATCTCGATCCTTACACAACTTTATGCGGTCATGATGGATTACTGATTCACCTTTCCTGTCTTTAATTTTATAAAGTACTGTTGATTTGACTGCTATTACAATAAAGGGTCCTTTCCATGGGGATTTCAACTTTGGAGATTGTCCTGTTTTGGTCGCCTGGTCTAATTTATAGATTACATCTCCAACTGTATATGCATTTGATTCGTATATAGATCATATGTTCTTTTTTGTCTATTCTGTGCATACATTAGATTTTTCCTAGCAATATCATGTACTTCATTCAGTATGGCTGTTATGTTTGAAACATATTCTGTGACATCTTGTTGGTCTGAATTTATTTTTGCTAGACCAAGTATTATATCAGCTGGTTGGAAAACTTTTCTTCCTAACATCATGAGATTTGGGGTGAATCCTGTTTGTCTATTTAGCGTAGATATGATGGCTCCTACGAGCTGTTGTAAATGTACATCCCAATTTTGTTGTTTATTCTTAATAAAACATCTAATTGTCTGTAGGGTTGTTCTATTATATCTTTCGATTTGTCCGTTGGAAGAAGGATGGTATGGTGTTGTCCTTGTTTTTGCTATCTGGAGTAAATTACACAGTTGTCTTACCAAATTTCCATCCATGTTTCGTCCCTGATCCGTATGAAGCTAAAGTGGACAGCCAAACCTCGAAAAGAACCCATCAACTAATGTTTTCGCCACTGTTTCAGCAGTTTGTGTAGCTATAGGAAAACAGTCCATCCATTTAGTAAACTGGTTTATAACCATTAGTATGTATTTGTTTCCTTGTCTTGAAACTGGAAGAGGACCTAATATATCCATATGGACTCTTTCCATAGGTATTCCAGAATGATATTGGTCTAATGAAGCTCTTGCTTTCTTTGTTGGTTTCTTGTTTTTATTACATATACTGCATGATTGAATGTATATTTTACAATCTTGTGACATCCCATGCCATATAGCAATCCGTCTCAGTTTCTCCACTGTTTTGAAATATCCCAGATGTCCGGACAATCTGATATCATGGCAATGTTCTAGTATTTGATTATGCATCTGTTTTGGAGCTACAAGTACTAACCACTTTAAGATGGGATCTTCTCACTGATAATAAAGGACTCCATTTTTTTTTAACTGTGACTTGCACATCCAAAAGTGTCTGATTGTCTTACTTCCAAGTTGTAATTCCAGTTTTGTTGGTTCATAGTCATTTTTCAACCAAGTAATTATTACCTTAAGGTGTTGATCTTTTAGTTCTTCAGGAGTGTAGGACTTCGCCCAATACTCGTTCTCTATATTATTTTCTGATGTTATCTTCCTTACTGTCAAAGGAACAACAAAATCAACGTCCTCTTCAAAAATTTCCCATTGTACTCTAGCTCTAGTGCAAAATTTGCAACCACCACATGGAAGATTTTCAAGTTGTATATTAGGTCTATAATATCTGCAGTCTTCGATCTCATCTGGTATTCTTGATAAACCATCGGCATTGGAGTGTAATTTTCCAGGTCGATGTTGGATTACCATGTTATATTGTGATAGCTCTTCTATCCATCTGGCAAGTTGACCTTCGATGTTTTTGAAGTTGAGGAGCCAAGTTAGACTATTGTGGTCAGTCCTGCTGATAAATGAACGACCTAATAAATAATGTCTATATTTCCTGGTGAAACATATAATAGCTAGAAGTTCCTTTCTAGTTGTACAGTATTTACGTTGTGTAGGGGTAAGAACTTTGCTAGCATAGTTAATTATATATTCTCTTCCATTTTGTATTTGGGACAGTTCAGCACCAATGGTATTTTCTCAGGCATCTGTGTCTAGTATAAAGATGTCGTTAGTGTCTGATGTAGGGTAGTTAGGTAGGACTGCAATAATAAGGGCTATTTTTAACTGTTGAAATGATGACTCTTGTTCTTCGTGCCATACAAAGTCTCTCTTATTTCCTGTAAGTTTGTGTAATGGGTCAGCTATTTCTGCAAACTTCTTTATATGGTCACGATGATAGTTTGTGAAGCCAATAAAAGATTCAGCTTCTTTCTTGTTTTTTTGGTGTTGGCCATTTTTGTACTGCTTCTATGCTGTCTGGGTTGATAGACACTCCATTTTCACTTACTATTTTCCCTAAACATTTTACTTGTTTCTGTAATAGACGACATTTAGATGGTTTTAAATTTAAATTGTATGCTTTAAACCTTGAAAAAACTGTCAAAATATGGGCCAAGGACAATTATGTCATCCAGATAGGCGAGGTATTCTTTCCAAGTAAGTCCCTGTAGAAAAAGTTGAATAACTCTGCTGAAAGTTGCGGGACTATTACAGAGCCCAAACGGGAGCTTAGTGTATTGAAACAGGCCATATTTGGTTATAAAGGCTGTTTTATGTTTGTCTCTTTTTACCTGGTAATAACCGGATGCCATATCTAAAGTAGACATAAATACACTACCTCTCAGGGTATCAAGGCAAGTTTCTATTTTTGGAATAGGGAAAGCATCTTTGACTGTAGTGTTATTTAGCTTTCTATAGTATATGCAGTATCTCAGTGTCCCGTCTTTTTGTCTGACTAGGACTGGTGGTGATGCCCATTCTGATGAGGATGGTTAAATCATTTTCTTGTTCAAAAGTTGTTCTAAATGTTCCTCTTCTTCCTTCACAAAGCCAAGGGGTGTTCTTCGCATCCTTTGTTTTATTGGATGTGCATTTTGTGTATCAATTCTGTGTTTAATATCCCCATTAAATAGTCCTAAATCTAAATCATCTGTAGCAAAAATATTCTCAAACTGTGTTAGTATTTGACATAACTGTATGGATTGTCTTGTGTTAAGATTAGTTGTTGATCTGTCACATAAGTCTTTCAATGGTAATTTGGATTTTAAATTTTGCAACTGATCAGTTTCAGATAAATGTTGTAATTCAGCATCAACTTTATTTATTTTGAAAATGTCATCCTGTTCTATATCATCTATAGTATTGGATACTTCTATTCCATAGCCCATGTCATAACCCTTTTTCAAAGTTTTGAATTTATCTGTGGGGTTCTTCAAAAGAATACTTACTGATTTCTTGCCTTCGTACAACATATTGGGTACCAGTAAGCCTTTCATAAATATGTTGGTTGTATAATAATATCACTGTCTGGTGTAGAGTCCAACTCAACAATTGATATCCTAATAGAGCAAGGTGGAATAACTGTCCTTTTACCCAATTTAACTCTGAATATTTTTGTATTTCCTTCCTGTTTATCTGTTGCCATAACTGAGTTGATGACCTCATTTTTCAGCTGAATAGAGTAATTGTTGAAATTTATAATTGCGTTATGATGGTCAAGGAAATCTATACCCAATATAACGTTGTCTGTTATATCTGCAACTACCGTGTTCCATTTTATTGTAGATTTTCTTATTTCCATTGTAATGTTTTCTGCTAATCTAGCGTCTGATATAGGAAAATGTCCAATTCCTTTCAAAGTGATATTCTTTGTGAGCTGTGGTATAGGTACAAGTTTCTTTAAGAATTTCTTGCTGATAACCGAGATTTGAGCTGCTGTGTCTACTATTGCTAGGGTTTCTTGATTATTTAGTGTAAGTGGAATAAATAAAGTCTTGTTGTTACTTCCAGTTGTTACTTCGGTCTTGTATAGATTAATTTCTGTTTGTCTATTATCATCAAGTAATGGTGGTGGCCAACCTGTGTCATCTGGATGGGTTGAAGAATTGCCTATATCTTCAACCCCTTGAAGTTTAAAGGATCAATGCCAGACTTTGGAGATGGACTTCTTTGCCTGTACTTCTGAGGTGACTGATTTCTTGGTCGGTTACACTGTGTACTATAATGGCCAGGTTCTCCACAATAATAGCAGTTTATATTACCACGATTCGGGCTTTGTCTTGGATAGGTTTGTCTCTGTGGTGGTCTTGACCTTGCTTGGTTTTTACCTGATAAGATATCAATAATTTGCCGAACAGCTGATTTAGTTTCTTGTACATCATCTTCTGTTTTCTTTAGTCTTGTTTCACACCTTGATATATCTATGCCACTGGTACTGTTTTCTGATTTTCTAAAAACAGCTCTTACACTGGCTGTTGGTTGCTCCATTTCTTCGATTTCATCCACCTCTGTGTTTTCGAAGGTTACTCTCTTTCCACTAGTATCGATTTTCTTAGGTCCCATGAGGACTCTTTGATTTGTTAATGCACTTTTTACATACTGTAATGCCAAATCTAAATTATCTGGATCTTTATCCATTGCTTTAATTGCTGCTTTTTTATCCATACATCCTTTTAGGAAAGCGTCTGTAGCTACAATCTGGATAAATGTATCTGGATTTTCTGGATAGCCATCTGTAGACAATTCTTGACCTCTTTCAGCGTATTCTTCCAAAGTTTCGTCGGGATTTTGTAAGTCTTGTAATTGTCTTCCGACAATGTGTGGCAAGTCTTTGCATCCAAATCTCTCACCCATGTTTTTGCACAGAGCTTGGTAATCTTGTTGAATTACTTTCGACTTTGTGTAAAAGTATTTCAATGCCCGATCTCTCAAACATTCCACCAATTTGTCAAGTTTCTATTGATCTGACCACTTGTATCTATTGGCAATATGGTTGAACTGAAGATGGTATGGTCTCCAATCATTTTTTTCCATCATAAATGGCCATCTTTGGTGGAGGAGGACCGTCAAACCTACATTTACTGTCATGTTCAGATGAAAAGGACTTTGCTGGACATTTTGATGTTTCCGATCCCTTTTTTGAGTCTACATATTTTGTGGAGGTTTCTGTAATCTTGGTATCTGGAAATGTTGTATTTTTTCCAAATACTTCACCTGGTTACAACTTACTTATTTTCTCTGTCATCTCTTTGACTTCCTCTATTTGCTTCAACTTAATGTCTCGTTCTTTAATTTGTTGTCGCAACTCATTCTCTCTATGGTTGTATTCCTGTATACATAGCTCAATTTTATCTCTGTCTTGTCTGGATTTCTCATGTTCTATTTCCAGTTCCATGATCTGTTTCTGCATTTATTTTTGAAATTCCAATTTCATGTCTGTACAAGTTTTATCAAATTGCAGTCGCAATGTTTTGTTTTCCTGGACTTGAACATCAAAAACTTTATTTAATTCCTGTATTGTTTTCTGCATAGTACTTGGATCAGTTTGTTCTGCTTCTTGTTCAATGATGATCTCTCCTGTTTGAATGAGGGGATCCCAAAGTGTATTAGGTATTTCTGGTGTCAATTTCAGATCTTCCAAAGTTAGATGTCCCTTTTCTGTTCTCTGTTTAAAAATAATACCAGCTCTCTTGTCACTTATACCTTTAATTTTCTTTAGTTGGTCAAAAGTTGCAGTGTTGATGTTAATTGGTTGCGACATATTGTTGAAATTTTAAGTATTATAAAAAATAAGTATTTGTATATAAATCAGTATCTTTAACTTTATACTGTACTGTAATTAACAAACTAAAACGTATTACTAGTACATGTTTTGCATATAAGTATTACTTCAAACAGGTTAACAGTATAATACAGTTACAAGTTGTTGTACAATTCTATACTATTAATCTCAATACCCAAAATTTATTTTGGATTATAAATTTAATTATTATCTGATGACAGCAATGACATTTGAAGATCTGACGCACACCGCTGCATCAGATTATGTAAAAAAATCAAGCAACTTTTAATTGTACAAGAAAAACAAATTTCAATCAAATATAGTATAGTATTTGAAAAATAACACTCAAGTTAACACTATGAAATTCATCATTTTCCAGTGTTACTCTAACTGTATACCAGTATAATATACACATATACTATGATGTAGGTCAGAGAAAATAAATCATATAAATATGTTACTATAAATTGTAACACAAACTTGACATATGGTAAATAATAAATGTTACTAAAATGTAACACAAATGAAGTATTTGTTGTATTACTATGTATTATCTGATAACAACAGTGACATTAGAAGATCTGACGCACACTGCTGTATCAGAACTTATCACCCTATTTCAGAGAAAAAAAATATACAACTAAATTACATATAATAATGTAATTACAATGTTATATTGCTTTTCACTGTTTTATAATTATAAACTAACAGTTCTGGAAAACCATACCTTCAGTATAATCACAATGAAAGTCACTGTAATTTGTAAAGTGTAAATCTTTGTTTATATCAACATACACACTATTTAACAAGTGTTTATGTTCAATAATAAATATTATTAAACTGGCACGCCATACATATCAGATCGCGATTGAAAATGCAAAAAAATATATCACTCGTGAAAACAAAAAAATTTGAAAAAAATATGGCGCGAATAGATGTCAAAATTCAGGGAGATCGTAACTCACTTCTGACACCAATGTAAGGATTGGCGAGGGATAAAGAAGGGAAATAAGTGAAACACTTAATTACCAATATAAGTTGAGATATCAGTATGTCTATGAATTGGTCATTGACATAAACATCAGCCGGACAGGTACGAAGCACGTCTTTTCAGCTTGACTTTTATGGGATATCTGCCTGCGCAATGTCACTTCCGGTTCAAGTTCATCTAATATAAAAACTTGTTGCCGGACTGATTTCCGCAACCACAACACTGCTACTGATGATCAATCTGTTTAAACAGACTATCATGATTGATTGATTGATTGGGGTTATCATGACAGTTAAGATTGAGATCGTTAGCACGTCTTGAGTATCAAAGGTCACCCTCGCTTATTGATGTGTTCGGTTGTTGCTCATCTTCAGTTTTCTCTGTTTTTATATTTTTTCACGTTGATAAATGGTCTTCCTCTTCTTTTTCATTGATTTTTTAAAATTAATTTTTGCTATTGGCCAAGTGTTTTTCTTTCTATACTGAATTACGAGTTTTCACCTTTTAACTATACATTAGTATGCTACAAAAATGTTGAAACACTTTTTACAGATAGAGTTAGAAATGTCGTCATCACGAAGAGCCCAGACAGAGACATGATTGTGGCAGTTCTTACGAATCAAGTAAATCTTAGCTGTGAAGCTGAAGGGAACCCTTCTGTCTCTTATATATGGTACAAAGAACCAGACATGAATTATCAGTTGTCAACTGAAAATCTGTTGATAATAAATGACCTTTCGGCAAATAAAAGTGGCATCTATGTGTGTAAAGCCTATAATATTATAAATGGTCAAATGTATACCATGACCGAAACAATCAACGTTATAATAGGTGAGTATATACCATGACTGAAACTGTCAACGTTATAATAGGTGAGTATATACCATGACCGAAACAATCAACGTTATAATAGGTGAGTATATACCATGACCGAAACAATCAACGTGATAATAGGTGAGTATATACCATGACCGAAACAATCAACGTTACAATAGGTGAGTATATACCATGACCGAAACAATCAACGTTATAATAGGTGAATATATACCATCACCGAAACAATCAACGTTATAATAGGTGAGTATATACCATCACCGAAACAATCAACGTTATAATAGGTGAGTATATACCATCACCGAAACAATCAACGTTACAATAGGTGAGCATATAACATGACCGAAGCTGTCAACGTTACAATAGGTGAGTATATATCATGACTGAAACTGTCAACGTTACAATAGGTAGGTATATACCATAACTGAAACTGTCAACATTACAATAGGTAAGTATATACCATGACTGCAACTGTCAACGTTACAATAGGTGAATGTATACCATGACTGAAACTGTCAACGTTACAATAGGTAAGTATATACCATGACTGAAACTGTCAATGTTACAATAGGTGAGTACATACAATGTCTGATAAGTAGATTGAAAGACAAATGATTTTAAAAGTGATGTGAAACCTCAGTTCTAAAGTAGATGTCTTGAGATCTTGACGCTTGAGGAGGATATCGATGCGCGAACGCACGTCAGTCGTGTTACACTTAGGCTTGTCTTCAAGAGTCACACGACATTACACTCTCGGCCATCTAGGTCCTTACATGTTATATATAGCATTTAACAGGTCAGAAAGTATTCATATAATATCACCTGATGTTTACCTGCTAAGTGTGAATCTTTTGTAAAATGTTTCGTCTCAAAACAAAGATTTATATTAAATATAAAAAAAAATTATAAAAAAAAGGAATAAGAAAATGCTAGGTTGTGAAATGTATTAATTATACTATAAGTAATTGACGAGTTCCATTATCAAAAATATGTCACGAATGACCAAATAACGTAATAACTCACGAATGCGCGCAATTAGTTATGGTATTTATTATAAAAATAAAAAATGCTTCGTATCGAATTTAATATAAAATGAGTTTAATTGCATTATATTACCTGTGTAGCGTAGGGATATACTATGATGTGTATCGCTTCAAAAACATGGCACCACCCACGACAATAAAATAATTAATATGCTTACCTTGAAATATTATTTTAGTTAAAATTTATCAAATTGAAGCGTACACGATGCCAAATAACGTCTAATCTTTTCGTTTCAAACTAGAAGTCTTCATATGACGTCGACAAAGAAATGGCGCGAAATATAGCGAGAGTGAAATTAGAAACGATAATTTCACTGTGAAATTATCGTTTTTATTTAACTCGGAAAATTCTGTAATTCACAGCTCTCTATATAATAATTATAGTATAACTAGCTGTGATGTCCGATTACCAAACATATGTCACGAATGACCGCACAACTGATAATTCACGAATGCACAAAGCTCATGAGTGCATTATCAATGTTGTGCGGTCATGAGTGGCATATTGTTGGTAATCGGACAACACAGTTAGTTATACTGTTTCATATGCACATATTTCGATTAGGAATGTAATATTCGTGTTGTTTACTTGTAAACTTTGTGATCATAGTATGCACTCGACCTTGAAAGACACAATTTTATTTATTGACACTTGATGTATGTTTCGTTTGTATTATATGTACATTTTATTTGTAACCTTGTGGGAAGAATGTTTTGTGAAAGAAGTCGGATGCATACCAATATTTGGCCGTTAACAAAGCCAAAACTATTTCAAATTTGATGGATAATATAAATAGAAAACAAGTAATTTAACAATATAACAGCTAGGAAATGTAAATCGTTAAATGTGGGTCCAAACGGTTCAATCGTTAAATGTGTAATTGAAACGGATTATAACGGAAGAAAAATGGACTAACGTTCACTCAGAATCGGATTCGCTAAAGGTATGATTCTTTTATATTTTGTTTTTGCTAATTGTAGTCCGGAATCATCACTTTGTCTTTTCTGACTAGACTGATGATTGTTAAAAATTCCTCCGTAAATGTAAGTGTTCCCATAAAAAAGAGATGACATCTTAGTGTCAGAACTCATTGAACTAGTACTTGTGGTTGACGAAAGCTGTGACAAATTTGGATTCATTTCACAAGAAGCAATAGAACGAACACTGCTATTTGGAGTTAATTTATAGCAGACGAATTTTTGGGGGTGGTTAAAGTTTTACTGTTGGAAAGATTCTTTCTCCCGAGACCACATGTTTTTAGAGTATAATTCTGCCATGAAAAGTATCAAAATTGTCAATGTTTGCCAAATTTACCTGCTTTTTATTGTATCTCAATGAAATATTAGATTAAGATATCATTTTGTTTATTTTTTAAATCTTTCCTTTATCGCAAATGAAACTAACAATATGTCAATGAAATGAAGCAAAGGGACATCACTCCATATAATATTCTAAAAAGAAATATTTCCGGTTCGAAAAATGGCGGGAAAAATAGCGAGAGTGAAAATAAAAATGGTAAATTCACTAGTGAAATTATTGTTTTTATTTAACTCGGAAATCACGGTATTTCATCGATATCTATATAATAAATATATTTATTTGATAGATAGGTGTGAATTATGGGGATTTATCCGTGAAATAAATTCCGGTATCTCACATGTGAAATATCAGTTTTGTCCCGCGGAACTACCTTTACACAACTATAAGTGTGGTGGTTACGTCCCTTGTTGCATTACGGTGAATACATTTCGATTGTAAACTGAAAAAATTCAGCGAAATGGCATTGGTGACTTTGGCGCATAAACAACATGACGTCATTGACGTCATATGAAGACTTCCAGTTTGAAGCGAAAATATTAGACGTTTGGCCTCGTGTACGCTTCAATTTTGATCAAATTTAACTAAAATAAGTTTTCAAAGTAAGCATTTTAATTATGTTTGTGCATTGTGGTAAATATGACATGTAGGATTTCACATTTTCAAGATGGAAGACCCTTCCAGCTGTACACGTTAGTAGCATTACTCGTAGATTCACACGCGTGGAATGAAATATACAAATAACAAAAATAATATATCAGAAATTTTGAAAGTATATATAATAAACATTATAACTAAATCATACATTTTGAATATCAAAATGAGATCACTCGTGACCGAATACGTATTAATGATTAAATTCGTGGACGGAACAAGTTCTACCCACTCGTTTAATACTTATGCGTACTTCGGTCACTCGTGGTCTTATTTTAGCTTAAACATATTTTATTCAATAATATGACATGTTAATAATACAATACAATATGTAATATACGACAAGGATTCGGAAACAAGCTGAGCTTATATAAATCCATCTCCTTACAAATCGACGACAATAATGAAAACATCATCACGTGTAGCACGCTCATGTAAAATTGAACGAACATTACATAATAATAAACAATGCACTATGAAGATTACAAAAGTAGATAAAAAAGGAATGTACATGAAAATAAAATAAAAAGAGGGTGAAGGATGAAATGCGGTCTCAGTATACTAAGCATTTACAAATCTTTTGCTGTCTAGGATGTATTTTTGCACTTTAGTGAAGATAAGAGTATTTTGTTCATCAGTTAGAGCAGTTGATCCATACAATAATAGTTTGGCTGTAATAGGGGCAAGTACATTTAAGGAGTTGATAGTAGTGTCTCGGATCACTAAATAATTTCTACACTGAAGTAGAAAGTGGGCTGTCGTCTCGGTCTGACCGCAAGTACAGTTAGGGTTATCAACTAAGTTACGTAAGACAAGGTGTGCGTTTATCGAGCTGATATCCATGCGCAATCTTGCATGAAGGACTTGAGCCAGCCTACTTCCGATGTAATAATAAGATGGGCGTTTATTATTAATGACTTTTTATCGGTTTTAGAAAATTTCGGACGACGTTATGTTACGACATTCCAGGGGAAGTTCGTTCCATAGCTTTATACTAGATGGCAAATAGTATTCAGCATAGAGACTCGTTCTTGTTCGAATTGCAGATATGTTCTGAGATCGACGCGTGAAATGGTGATGTAAGTTAGACAGAGTATCTGGTAACAAGTTACTCAGATACGCAGGTACTTCTCTATACACCATTTTATGAAATAAGACTAATTTATGATTTGTTCTGCGATCAGCCAGCTTCTCCCAACCCGTTTCATCGTAAAGTTTATTAATAGAGGTTAATTTTGTCCCACACGTAACAATTCTCATAGCCTTAATTTGAACATGCTCAATTTTGTCGGCTAAGTACTGAATATTACTATCCCATATGACGTCACCATATTCTAAAATAGGCCTTATAAAGGAAAAATACATTTTTTCCAGCGTAAATCTATCTAAGACAATTCGAAATCGACGAAGGATGTTCAAACGGACAAACGATTTCTTTACAATGCAATCTATATGCTCGTGCCACGAACCGTTATTATAGAAGTAAATGTATAGATGTTTATGGCTCGAAACTTCTTTGGATATCGTGATTATTCATCTTTAAGGGCGGATGTAAGGGTTTGACGGTTTTACGTGAAATCAACATCGTTTCTGTTTTCTGCGGATTGAATTTTACCAACCATCTATCCGACCAATGGTGAATCTTCTGGAGATCATTATTCTAAATGTTAGCCGCGATATTCGGAGACTCGACCGTAACGTAGAGGCTGGTGTCATCCGCGAATAGTTTAATAGAAGAACCAATATCTCGAACAATATCATTTATGAATACAATAAATAATAGCGGGCCGCGGATTGAGACCTGTGGGACACCCGCTTTTATTCGTTTCCACTTTGAAAAAGACCCATTGAGGCAAACACGTTGCGACCTTCCATTGAGGTAGCTTCTGAACCATTTTAGAATGCAACCTGTAATCCAGTATTGTCCTAGTTTAAACAAAAGATCCTTATGGTCAAAATCTACGATTAGTTATACTATATATAATACAGTTACAATAAACGTTGGAGAAAACCAAAGGGGGTATTTAATAATAGATAATCCACAGATACTGGCAACATTGGATACACAAGACACAGCTCGAAGACAAACAAAGTAAAACACAACATAGAAAACTAAAAAATTGAACAACACGGGACCAAAACTGGGGGGGGGGGGAGACGAGCCCAGGTGCTCACAAAGGTTAGGTGTTTCTGTCTCTTGTAAATCTGAGACAAATTTCAGAGCACTTAAAGACAACTGATTAGTAAAATGGTTAAAACAATCTAATTTTATTTGAAATGCAGGTATACCAGATGAAGAAGAATTTGAAACAACAGGTATTTATTACATAGCATGTCCGGTGGCATTGATATACATAGCATTAAAACATTTTATCTGAAATTATTTAAGGCAAACCAAGTATAATTCAACAACAGTACACACACGAAATAAAACAAAAGAAAGAAAAACACATCCGAAACATAAAACGAATAATCAGGGGATAACGCACTATCCTTATTTCCACAGCCAGTAATTGAAACATCGGTTTAAAAACCTAGGCTGATATCAATGGTAAATTTCTTGTCCCCTGAACTTTAGCTTCATTACAAAACATGTCCTATCAACAGTGTTGCATGCATTGGTAGAATTTTCTTTTCTTTATAATGATAAAAATAATATCATCAGCATCATGTCATTGCTCAAAATACAAATTAGCAATGAAATTGATCAATTTATTTAGGTCACTAATGTACACAAATGTGTAGACGATAAAATCGACATGTTTGATTATACATTTATTGCATGATGGTGAGGGAAATATGAAAATGTATTCACCCAACAGTATCATATCCCCCGAGGGCATCACCCGAGTGGAATAAGATACTCTTATCTGAATAATTTTTCATATTTCCTGTACCCGCATGCTATAAATGTTTTATTATACCGAATGAAACCAAGAAAACACATAAATATGTAAACACAGTCTAGGAACCTGTACACCTGAAATATAGTATTGACGCGCTCTTCTGTAAACTGCATTACGGTTTCAGTGGAAATCGACTGCCCACGCTTTCAAGGCAGGCAAGTTTTTCGGAATTTATTATCGACAGATACATTGTATCTGTGTAAAAAAGTTACAGAATGTACATGATTCATTACTCTAACGGACGCTAAAGTTTCTTTGGATAAAATAACGCAACAAATTCAGAATGGAGTATCAAACGTTTGTTTTTACTACCAGAAAAGGTAAAAATTCCATTTTTTTTATGCCTAAATGGCTTCCAATTTAGACTGTATTTGCATGGATAGTTTTGGATGTGAGAAGCACAAAAATTGGATTGAAAAAATGAATGTGCTGTCGGCTGTTTCATGTAGCTGTGTATGTCTGTTTGACGTCGCGTTTGAAAACTGTCTGTACCCTGATCGACGAGCTAAATTTGTATTTTAAAATGTCTATTTATTTAACTATGCTGAGGTATTCATATCTGTAATTTTGCATAAACTGTGTTCATATTTATTGACATTACCAAATCAAGTATCGGGAATAT
>MJUT01061805.1:0-22675 GCA_002080005.1 Gigantidas platifrons
AATTTGGCCGGATAAATATTTAACCATTGGTTAAATATGGCAAGCCGACAGCAAAAATAAAGAGTGTATCGGCATATTGAATTGGATTTTGATGATAGAGAATTCCGGGATAGATTTAGATTACAGGGCCCGGGTGGCCTCATGAGTTACATATGTAGGTAGTTGGAATACCTAACAACTCATACAAGCCTATCACCAATGCGGCGTGAGCTCGCGCCCGGCTTTGTGAATTACAAAAAAGGATGCACTTGACTCGCAGCTGCAAGTAATAAAGTTTACCAGTTACTTGCCCGTGGTCGGTGGTTCTCTCTTGGGTACTCCACCTTCTTCCACCACTAAAACTGGTCGTCATGATATAGCTGAAATATTGTTGGAAATGGCGTTAAACACCAAACATCAAATCAATCTATAAAGCCACAATTGTGCCGACCAACTCTTGGGTTTCATGCCATACCAGTAGACATACAACTAAAGCTTGCCCTGAGATATTACCTTGCACCAGGGAGTCCGATGAGAGTAATCGGTGATACAATGGGATATCATATTTCAAGTGTCTCGAGAGCAGTAAGAGATGTCTCGAATGCTCTGTATGATATATCGGGACAATATATCACCTGGCCCTCTACATATTTTCAGAGGAACAGAATTAAAACAGGGTATTATGACATTGTCCATTTTCTTGGCGTTGTAGGGGTAATTGACTGCACACATGATACAAATACAGGCACCACCCTTAGACTACGAATACACCTTTGTTAATAGGAAGGGGTACTATTCTAAAAATGTACAGGGTGTGTTTGATCACACAGGTAATTTGTAATCTTAAGTTATTGATCCCCCTTTTCCGTTTGATACCTATTCCATGAAATATATAGGTCTTCAAATATAAATAACAAGAATGTTAACGTATAAGATAACTGGCAACCAACTCCACTTTTTGTGTTCATGTGGTTTAAATAATGTGATGTTATTTTTTGATTCCACTTTCATTAGAAAATACATGGTAAATTGGATTTTAAAACAAATTAAAGTGTAAATCACCAGAAAATTAAAACTAGCCAAAACAAGATTATGCCTAGAAATTGCCATGCCTTCTGGTTAAAAATAATCAAAATCCGTTTAAAAACATCTTAATTTTTTTTTCTTTGAAACCATGTACCCTATATAGACGGACCGACAGTAATAAATATCTTAAAATAATAGTTCTTGTTAACTATGCACTTTTTTTTATTGGTCTAAATATAATGCTAAGAAATGGCAAGCCGCAGCTACATATAGACTTCAAAAACCAATAAAGAGAGATCAACAAATATCCTTATAGTAGTGAATATGTATCCCGTATTTGCAAATTTTGAACCGGTGTATATAGTTGGTTACAAAGGGATGCAACATGCATTCATTATTTTGTTTTATAAAAGTACCTGTGTTTTTTTAATAATGAAGAATGAAAATTGATGGTATATCCATGACAGACATATTAATTTCTTGGAAAGTACAGAGAAAATGTAAAAGATTATCCCTTTCCTATTCTGATATGTCTTTAGTGCATCGGTGTGAAGTTCTATGATTTTTTGTGTCACTTCACTTGGCGCTTGCAAAGCTAGACCTTCTACTGTCTGATTGAGGCTCTAACTATTTACTTCAGCCTCCAACTTTGCCGTAGAACAGACTGTTCTGCACTTTTCCTTGATTTGCCCTACCGATCTTTTTTTTTGTCCACCCGCCCTTGCATTCATAGAGTCTGTGATCTCTTTCCACACTTTTGCCTTCTCTGCATTTGTTATAACATTCGTTTGTTTTGACCTAATTATGGTTATGTTTTCTCCACAAGCTCACATAAGCAAACCAAGTCAGCCTGGAGAAATTTTCACCTCTGCGTCTTTTTTCTTTTTTTTGTTGTTGAGCAAACGATTTCTGACATTTTTTTTTACAAAGAATACTATGGAATTATGGGATACTATCCACTGATTAACCACTGGTTAGTTAACCACATCACTATCCAATGGTTGAGCAATGTAAAATTGTCCACCGGATACGGTACTACTGGTTAGCAATTTTATCCATTGGTTAGCCTAACCAATGGATAAAATTAACCAGTGTTTTGAGCAACCCAGTCCTGGTAAATATGGACTGTGTGGAAAGTAAATGTTCGCAAAATGTTAGTAACTATCAAACATTATTTTGTATAATTTTCTGCTGGATGTTGTTAATGCACTGTCAAGTAAGTTTGTTGCTAACTTTCTTAAAGTATCTGCATGCTTGGATTTATCACTGCTGAATCTGTCTCCATGTGTGGGAAATTGAACTTGAACTGTTTAATCTGCAAACGAGAGAGGATATCAGCTGCTGTATTTGTTTTGCCTGGTATATGGGAGGCTTTAAACATAATATTATGTGTTAAAGTTAATACCACAAGCCGTCTTACTAATTTCATTATATCACTATGTTTGCTCGTTTGTTTGTTAATGATAAAAAACACTGCAATGTTGTCGCAGTAAAAATGCACACACTTGTTTTTAAAATGATGTCCCCAGATTCGTAAGGCCGGAACAATTGGGAAAAGTTCTTTTAATGTAATATGATATTTTGGCATAGCATTTGTCCACTGACTGAAAAACCATTTATTGCCAAAAATAGCCCCAAACCCAATGTTACTTGCGTCTTTTAATAATACTGTTTGCTCAGATGTCTTCCAAATATTTGTTGTGATTAAAGACTTTCCATTTAAACTTTCTATGAACAGTGACCATGCATGTACGTCAGCCCTACTTTCTTTTGTTAACCAACGTATGTTACCTGAGGATCTTAATCCTATAGTGAGATCAATTAATGCCTTAAAAATGCTCTTTCTGTTTTGACTACTGCACATACAAAATTGAGCAAACCTACAAGGGACTGTAGTTCCTTAAGTGTTTAACCTTTTTCCTTGTTTTAAAATATGTCAACTTTTCTCTTAATTTTATCCGTACGTCTTCTTGTAGTCTTAGTTCCATGGTAAAGGTATCTATTTTAAGTCCTAAAAAGGTTAGTGTGGTTGTAGGGTACACCGTTTATCAACTTTTATGGGTATCCCAATATCCTCAGACATGTGTATGATTTGTTTCAGAGTTGTAAGACAAAACGAAGAGTCTGATGGACTCACAAATAAAAAATCATCTAAGACATGTACACATCCCGGGACATTCAGTTTATGTTCCACAATCCAGTGTAATACTGAGCTAAAATTTTCAAACAGATTACATGAATAGCCCAACCCCATTGGTAAAATTTTGTCATAATAAAACTTGTCTTCACTTGAGAACCCAAGAGGTTCATGATCACTCGGGTGTATTGGAATCAACTTAAAACTGTGATCAATGTCTGTCTTGGCTAACAAGCACTGTTTGCCATAAAAATTAATCAGATTGATTGCATCATCTATTGTCTGGTAGTTAACTGTTGATAAAGTTTGTGGTATGCCATCGTTAATAGAGGATCCCTCTGGGTATGAAAGATAATGAATAATACGAAATTCTCATGGACACTTTTTGGGGACAAGACCTAATAATGATATTTGAATATTTGTAAATAGAGGGGATTTAAAGGGTCACGCAACTCTATCTGCAATAACTTCCTTAGTTATTTTGTCTGTTAGTGTTCTCATGTTTTGCTTGGCCTAAAGACGATTTTCATGAATTCTGTATTTCCGTTTTCCTTGAAAAGGAATTTTAAAGCCATAAGTAAAGCCATCAAGCAAAAATGGAAGCTCTTTTATAGGAAAGACCAACAACCATTGTTTGAATGTTTCTACTTTGATTGGTGTAACAACATTTGCATTAGCTACTTTTTGGATTAGGTTTTGTTGGATGGTTTTGTTTGGAGGCGAAGGTTTTGTTGTTGACTTGTCTATTTTGTCTGTTGACAGTTTTTGTGTTAGAAGGGGAATATATTTTGGTGTAGTAGGCTGAACCACATAATTGGCAGATGTGTTCCAACGAACAGATATTTCCTTTTGGACACCAGCCATCTTTGTTATTGAAGACATAACAAACTGATTTTCGTGTTTGTAACTGTGCTTGGGCATGAAAGGGTTGATTAACTACTTGTTGTATAGCCCTGTTGTTTAACTTATTTATAGTAGGCACTTGTATTTGTGACGTGTTGAGGACTTGTCGATTAAGAGGTGGAATAAGCGTTTTGGTTTTATCTGCAAGATCATCTGCCATTGCATCGTGGTACAGTTCGGCGACTACCTGGTCCTATGGCAAAATATGAGCATCCCTTTCATGCCAACTTCTGAAAACTCTGTCATTATGAATCTTTTTCTCAGAGTATTGTGAGTTAATAATACTCTCAAATCCACAAATTCATATGTCCAAATCGTACCTTTGTTTTTTGGGTTAATACCTAATGTTAACGGTTTATACATACTTTGTCTACCATACAATGTACTGAACTGGTGATGTGAGAAATTAATGACATTATAGTATCTTTTATTTTCATCCGAATACTATTATCTAATATGAAATGATCAGATTGTGATCCATCCTGTTGTGTGTCTATAGGGGCACCTAAAGCCGCAGATCACCGTTTTCTTGTTTCTATTCTCTTTAATGTTTTAGGGGGAGGACCATTACTCCTGTTAGACATCTGTAAATACATGCAATTGTATTTGTATATATCATGTTATTATTTCGACTCACTTCAGTAGAACATACTGAAAATGTATCTGTTAATTATTTTGTAAGTAACATCAGTGAAACATACTGGAAAATTATATACTGGAGATAAGTAATTATCTGCTAAACATCAGATAATATGGTTTGTAAATATCGGCTACACATGTGATAATAGTTTGAGAACCAATTCAAATATACATCTGATAATAAGATAAGTTCATATCAGTTAAGCATCCGATAATAAGATAAGTTCATATCAGCTAAACATCTGATAATAGGGTGAGTACCTACCAGTTAATCATCTGATAATAGGGTCAGTAACTATCACCTAAACATCTGATAATAGGGTAGGGACATATCAGGTAAACAGCTGATAATAAGATAAGTTCATATCAGCTAAACATATGATAACGGTTTCAGTAACTATCAGCTAAACATCTGACAATAGGGTCAGTACCTACCAGTTAATCATCTGATAATAGGGTCAGTAACTATCACCTAAACATCTGATGATAGGGTAGGAACATATCAGGTAAACAGCTGATAATAAGATAAGTTCATATCAGCTAAACATATGATAACGGTTTCAGTAACTATCAGCTAAACATCTGATAATAGGGTCAAGTACATATCAGCTAAAAATCTGATAATAGGGTCAGTACCTATCAGTTAAACATCTGATAATAGGTCATTTCCTATCAGCTAAACATCTGATAATAGGGTAGGAACATATCAGCTAAACATCTGATAATAAGATAGGTTCATATCAGCTAAGTATCTGATTATAAGATAAGTTCATATCAGCTAAACGTATGATAATAGGGTAAGGACATATCAGCTAAGCATCTGATGATATGATAAGTTCATATCAGCTAAACATCTGATAATAAGATAAATTTATATCAGCTAAGCATCTGATAATAAAGTAGTAATTATCAGCTAAACATCTGATAATCATGTTTTATGGAACATCAGTATACCACGTTATATGCTGAAATTTATCTGATAATCATGTGATATGTAACATCGGTATGCACATTATATACTGAAATTTGTCTAATAATTATATTATAGGCGACATCAGTATACCGCGTTATATACTTGAATTTATCTGTACATTGTAACATTAGTAAAACATAATAATACTGAGTGAAACATCAGCATCCCATATAATGATCATTGGTACATAACGAAAGCTTAAATTAGTAATTCCTTCATTACATGTACAAGTAATTATTAAATATAACTAACTAAGAAAAGTACAAAACAATTAACTGAAAAACTAAATATGTTACATGCGAGCACTATATTAGAGTTCCCTCTTTTTTTCGTCAAGACTGTGTATGTAGAGATGTAAAGACTGAATAATTGCATCACACAAGTTCCTATAGTATATTTAGTTACCCACATCATTGAAATGAACACCATCTTGATGTAAACTAATATCGCTGGTTTTAACTCCAGTTAATTTCCAGTTATGTAAACAACTTATTTTCCTTCAATTGACTTTTCAAAAAAGTGTTGGTATGCTTTACTAGGTTATTATATATTTGCTCTGGTACATGTCGTGTATGTTGTCTCTCTAACAGTTCAACAAAAGTTATGTGGTTGCTGTTAAGACGCACACGAAAGATATCAAATAAGGCAATGGTTTTTAAAATAATTGCTTTCCCTGTTTCTATGTTGCAATCAGAACGGTCTAAATCATTTCCAGTAAAATGAACAATAATATGCATCAGTTTGACTTGTTCAATATAAGTCTCCCATCTTCTATAATGGTCATTGTTTCCAATTCGCCCTCCATTGATGCCAAATAATTTAATAATATTGCCATCAATATTAAACTCTTGTTCTTGTAGTTTATTTACATAATGTTTTATTCTATTTGTATGGGAACTTCCTAATAATAAAAATGACATTCTGGTGTCCGCTGATAGCTGAACAATCTATATGTTGACCCAGATTTGCACATTCGCTCCTATTATTTAATTTGATCACGTGCACAGTGTGTAAAAAAAATGGATCGGAGACATATCAAACTTCCATAGAGTCTCAATAGCATTTCTACTAATAAATATTAATCATATTAATCGAGTTTTTCTATCTCTGATAACGAAAAGTTACAAACTTCGTTTCCGATTAATGGATACATAGAAAAGTAAACAGCGTACTGAACCACTAGTGTTACGTTACTTTGTTGATGTCTGTGTTATTTTTCGTTTCTGACTTTTTAAATGGTCTCTCCTCAACTTTCGTAATGTCAGTGACATTAAAAATGATGAAATAACATGTTTATACAAAATCTAAGTTACCGTTTCGTCTC
This sequence comes from Gigantidas platifrons, assembly GCA_002080005.1. NCBI lineage: Eukaryota > Metazoa > Mollusca > Bivalvia > Mytilida > Modiolidae > Gigantidas > Gigantidas platifrons. Next base: position 6,982 of record MJUT01061805.1, read on the forward strand.
TTTGTGTCTGTAAATTGCTCTTTTAACGTAAATTTGTTCTTGAAATTTCTCAAATTTCTTTCAGAATTGCAATGGCGAAGCGAAAGTAATGATTCTGCGCAGTCGCCGAGAATTAATTTTGTTTACATGATATTTGCATTGACAAAAAGAGTAACTTTCATTTCACCATTAGTGAAGCATGGCCTGCCATCAATAAATTTATATATGGCTTATATAAATATTGTGTTATCAGTTACGCTCAATATGTATGGTATTTTTCGTTATCATTTGATCACCTATGTGTATCATTCTATGGTTGATATCAACCAAGGATAGCAATCAAAAGCTTTAAGCCAAAGTAGTCCTTTTAGTGTTTGGGGCCATACAATTTAGAATTCGTCCTCTGCAATAAATGTTAGGGAAAACGAAGGGGAATCAATAACTGACAATCCAGGGACACCGGTATCATTGGACACACACGACGCAGAACAAAGACAAACAAGACAGCGAAGCACAACACACTACAGAAAACTAAAATGAAGATCACCACGAACCCACCAAAAAAAAACAACAACAAAAACGGGGGTGAACCCAGTTGCTCCCGATGTGTAAGCAGTTCCTGCTTCTTATACGATACCCACCGTGTTGCTCATATACTCGTAGGACACCTCTAGACACAGTAAACATATGGTTACCCATTAATATGGAAAATAAATAATTTGCACATCTTATCATTGTATTTTGTGACTTATCCTATATACAACACATTACATGTAGGTGGTATATAATTTGATGGGAAACAAATAAAATGAAATACAAAACATACCACACTGTCGGAACGGCTTCAACATGCATTTGAAAAATCGTAGAAAGAGGCAAAATCGGTACCCTTGACACACATATACATGACCACTCACTTTCCTCGTCTGGTACAGGCATTTCAGTAATGAAAGCTCCGTAGAAGGCTACATTAACTATGTCAATGGCTACTAATATAAGTAACGTTATCATATTTTGTGAAATACTATGAAGGAATGAGAGGAAAGTATTATTGACTCGAAATGCATCTTAGTAGAGTGATATGTTCACCGCTTGTACATGCAGATTGTTGTTTCAGTTTTCAACCTGCTTAAGTCCAGTCCAGAGAGTTCTAGTCTAGTATGAATCATCAGGTATCACCAACTCATGAACATTATCATTTCTCGCTATGATATAGGTAAAACATCGCTTCCTTGGCGTTGAGAAAACACCACTTAGGTAGAAGATATTTTTTTGAAATTTAAACTTAATAGGACAGCTTTTAGGAGTTTCCTCTTCAAATTGTACATTTTAGTGTTGATCGGAAATAAGGGATGGGCCAAGCAGGACATAACCTTTATCGCTTCATGTTCACGACTTATAACAGAATTTTTAATATCAATAATAAGACATGTGCAGCTGGTGAAGCAGGAACTGTTTTTATACGCCCGTCTTTAAGACGGGACGTGTTATGGTATACCAATGTCCCACTGTCCGTCCGTCCGTTCGTTCGTCCGTCCGTCCGTCCGTCCGTCTGTCTGTACGTCCGTCTGTCCGTCTGTCAGTCCCTCTGTCCGTTTCACATGTCGCGCTCTAACTTAAGAACCCCTTGGCCAATTCACTTCAAATTTCACAGACTTATTGGAATTGATGGTCTTACATTTTGGTGAAATTTCGATTTTTCATTCCAGGGTTATGGGAAATAAAGTATTTACAAATATTGTATGAATGTTGACGACGGGCGTATCGTGCGCTCTTGGCGCAGCTGTTTATTACACTATCTAACTAACCGTGTTCACTCCCAAACTCTGAAATTTAGTGGGGTTCTCGTGGTTAAATTTGTCCAGTTACATGTCTTCACATGTTTGGCCCCGTGTTGTGATGTTTGCTATTATTTCCACGTAAATAGATAGGTTGCCTCGTTTGTTCTTCTATTAGATCAGAAGGGTTTCATGTTTTATTTATGTCATTAATGTGTATTTACGAAAACTTAACAATATTCCCCTCAAGTCTGAATCCAAACTGTTTTAAGGTAGCTACTTTCTTCAATAAAGTGAAACCATATATGACAAATCATTGGATTGTTGTGAAACAACTATTTTTGTGGGGGAGGAGACGTCGTGGTCGTAACCTTTTTTTAACTCATTTACCTTACAATGAAGCAATTATTTTTTGCTTGTATTCTTTTAAAAATTTGATATTGGGTTTGCGATTTGCAGGATTCGCCTTTTGCTAAAAAGAAGGTCGTCATAGAATACTATGATTAGTTTTATTCTTTACTATTTGATATAAACTATTAAAAAACTGTTTGCATTATGCCCTACATAATTCTTCAAGTAGCTATCTGGGTTTTTATTGTTTTGCTTTGTTGTTTTCTCAGTGTGACCAAACGAAAACAGCTTGACCCGCTGTGTCTGCAATTGTTTCTTGTCATATGCAAATTGTAATCACCACCATTTGTTCGTGTTCTTAAAGAGGAAATAGCGCTCTCAAAGGGACTGCTTATCATTATACCGTGATAAAACACCCCATGTGACTGCAATATAGCCAATTCAAATACTTTTTTTCTTTTTTTTTTTACAAAACTGATATGCATTAAGTATATGTTTAACAAGATAGGCATAATGCAAGCTAATTGTATAATTCTTTAATTTCGGAATCTCAATTGTTTTCTATATACATTGTAGGTCTGAAGACCAACATATTGACATGGCACCGACCGGAACTCTCAGAGAAGATGATTAATATGTAATAAGTGAGTCTTTCTATTATTTGTTTATAATAAAAATAATAAAAATAAAATGTTTTGACCACATATCTTGTATTCCATATTAATAATACAAACCCACACACGTTGCAGCTTAGTCTTTCAGTGCATCTAGTTCACCCTCGTTTTATTGGGGTTGCATGTTGCTTAATCCTGTGCTATTTAGTAGAGTTTTGTGAACAACAGTTTGACTTGATGATTTTTCTTGTGGCCACTGTATTGTAAATCATTTCTCGATTTACGTCTCCTGATTACTCCTTGGACATCTTCAAGCTTTCCTAAGAAAACAATCCGAGTATTATAGCATATTAAAAGTACGCTGCCTACATTGACCTTAACCGTGAAATCGACAACGGAGGAAGAATAAAGACTAAACTTTACAGCAAATGTGAATGCTTAAGTTTTGGAATAGTCGACTTCCCTTTCACCAGCATCAATATTTCAACATTGCCACCGTATGGAGTTTACTTTTCATAAATCGGACGTTAGTTTTTAAAGGCTATTTCCCAGTACAGTGATTTTATTGACATAATTCTGTTGCAGGCAAAATACCTACCCAAACAAGGTTACGTAGCTCCTACCTTGAAGTCATCGCTACAACAATTCTACGAACGTCATCACGAACATTGCGAAATATCCAATTCTCAAATGGTAGTGCATCTTTCCCGTTTTATATTGACATTTTCTTTCTTCTATGACCGTAATTTGCAAAATGAATGATATTGAAATTGTCTTTCGAGTTTCCTGTGTTGTGTGTATGTTTTATTGGTTTTCGTGCTGTGTCGTGTGTCCAATGTTGCTTGTGCCACCGGTTTGTCCGCTCTTGATTGCTTCGTCGATTTTATCTAACGTTTATATAATCCTTTAAAACATGTATTTACAAAATTTAAGAAGCCCAGTAAGTTTAGCTTATATTTGTCTTTTTTTATATACAATAAATGCATAAATATTCATCAAAATACAAATACTACAAATTGCATAAATGACTGATATTAAATAATGTGACGCGAAAAAAGAGAAAATATCAAAGGGGTAATTAGAAGTCGTAAAACAATAAAGGACGGCTTATACAATGGGCAAAAGAAAAAGAACAAAAGGACAAATAATGATCTACAATACACTACACATAAACTAAAGATTGAGCAAGCAGAATTCCACTAACAACAACGATATTATTTAGAACTAGGAAATGTCATCTCATTGGGTAGCAAGACTGATAAATTATTTTAACAATGTTCTGTTCGTCTGGACTTCCAGTTGTTTGTAGCAGGGCTCATGTCTTATTTACTTAGTTGTGTTTACATGCGTATAGTGGTGTCCAACACAAAATGTGTTATGTTTTTGTTTTGTTTGCCTTCATCTTATGTGCCTTATGGTGCCATTTTTTTCTGGATTGTCCATTTTTTATTGCCCCTTCGGTATTCTCTAAAGTTTAGACGTTTCAACCAGTAGAGGTATCGACAATTCCTTGTGTTTGTAAGTTATGAATAAAATCAATGTATTAGTGTGTTACGATCTTAAGACTTTGAAGGTATTCCCGTTGTGTTTTGGTGGTTAGATTTTACTATTTATCCACTTGTAATTAGTTTATTTCCGTTTTGAGTAAGTCTTTTGAAGTTTAGATGTCTTAAGTATTGATTTTTCTCATACTCGGTTCGGAATCGTAGTAAACATTAATACAATAAATCAAAAAGGCTAGTTGTACTTTTATTGGTTTCATTATATAATGTACAATTTTACACCACAAACATTTAGTGGTTTTCGTATATACATTTTAAACAGGACATTTGATGTAGAAATCATCGCATCATGTAGCGAATATTTTATAGTACTGGGGGAGTCATTGATGTTGCCGTCCGGCTGTCTGTTGTCCGACGTGGATGGAATTGTGGATTTGACATTAACTGTTTAAACATTCTTTTTGTTAATTTGTTTATATGTTTATAATCTCTTGTATTTATGTTTAATATTAAATGTTTAAAATAAAAATAAAAAACTAATTTAATTTCACTATTATATCAACCAGCAAGGATGTCCGTTTGACTCTATCACACTTGGCTATCCTGTCGTCACATTTGGTGTCGGAAGTGGGATTTACGAGTTTAAAACGTGCATTCTTGCTACACACTTTAGATATTCTTCTCAAGTATCTTTTATTGTTAAGACATTGTAAGCAGATGTGGACGGAAAGTTGAAGATCTTGGAGGACCTTGAACAGACAAGAAAACGTAGGGAAATTGAAAATCTAGAAAGTCAGTATTTTTGTTATTTAAAGGTTATAAACATGTGTCAGTCAGGATCATATTTGTAGCTGCAGCCACAGCTGTTGTATATATTTAAGTTCAAATTAAATATTTGGGTCTGTCGTTAGTCCATTTTTTCAGTGAGTTAGGTGTAAGTAGGGGAGATAAATCGTTATAAGTTTCATAAGTAAGAGTTATCTCGCTTAGTATTGTCCCGAACACTACTTCACTTTGCATTTTTTTTTGTCGGATTTAGTTCTTTAAAAGTTTGGAGTCGTTTGTTTATTTTTTCTTAGTTATGGAAGTTCTTAAGGATTTGACTGAGTATGGGGAACGCTTAGGCTATGAAGGTAAAGAACTGCAGTATTTTGTAAAGAATGAACAAGATAGGATACGAGAGGAGCGATTATTACAGCGTGATGTAGAGAAAGATCAGATAGAGAAAGAAAGATTGAGAATGTAACATGAGTTACATTTAAAGCAAATTGACCACAAGCATCAGTTAGAAATGTTGGGGGGGAAAAGCGGGGATAGTAATGGGGATTTTCAGGAAAAGGTCCAGGGTCCCAAATTACCTCCCTTTGAGGAAAAAACCGACGATATAGATTCGTATTTAAGACGTTTCGAACGGTATGCAGAAGCCCGTAAATGGCATAAGAATATTTGGGCTACCCTTTGAAGTGCTTTGTTAAAGGGGAATGCATTGGATGTTATGCTTTACTCCCAACAGAAAGTGCATTGAACTATGACATGTTAAAGGAGTGTTTGCTGAAACGTTTTGATAAAACAGAAGATGGTCTTAAACAGCGCTTTAGATCATGTAGGCCTGAATCAGGAGAAACATTTCAACAGTTTGCTGTGAGATTAGCGAGTTTTTTTGATAGGTGGGCTGACATGTCGGGTACGTATTACACGGAATTTTAATGGTATAGTTGATTTAATGTTAAGGGGTAAGTTTTTACACGTTTGTAATCGGGATGTAGTTTTGTTTTGAAGGAAAGGGTTCCAAAAGATATGTTAGAAATGTCAATGTTAGCTGATCAATATAAGGAAGAACGTAGGGCTAATGTAGTTTCTTTAACAAATCCAAATTTTAGGGGGTCTCCAAAAAAGGGCAAACCAAATGATGTTAAGGGTTTTCAAAATAAGGATAATAGAACTTCTGATAGTAGGAAGTGTTTCACGTGTGGAAAGGTGGGACATATTAGTATAAATTGTACATCGCAAAGTAGATCCGGCTACAATAAGCCATATCAAAATAAATTTTCAAAGGGCAGTAACTCTACTTGTGCATCTATATCTATCTCAACTCCCAGTATAGTACATAGTAAGGTACATAACCCTATTCCATTGGCACATGCTGTTATGCCTGTAGTTAAGGGAATGTTGGGTGATGGGGAAGTGTCTGTGTTAAGGGATACTGGTTGTAGTGGTGTTGTAGTTAGAAAGAGTTTAGTTGATAGTGAACATATTTCTGACGAATATCAGGATTGTGTGATGGCTGCTGGGTCTAAAGTAAGAGTGTCTGTAGTAAAGACTTGGTGTATGGATAACCCTGTATATGATGTTATAGTGGGAAACATTGATGGAGCTAGCGAGCGCTATAACCCAGACCCTGATTACATGATTAATGTTGTTACTAGGCAACAAGCTAGACAGTTAAGTAAACCGTATCCAAAGTTAATTGTGCCAAAAAGTATCGCCGATATTAATGTCGATGATATTAAAAGGGAGCAACAGTCAGATGCTACTTTAATTAAAATACGGGAGAAAGTGAGTGCAGGGACGGTGTATGAAAAGGCTAATAGCGGTACAGTCAAGTTTTTCGATAAGAAGAGTTTAATATTTAGAGAGTTCCAATCCCCGAAGATAGAAAAGGATAACACTTTTGGCAGTTAGTTGTTCCGGAAAAGTATAGGAGAGATGTTATGAGAGTTGCTCATGAGTCATTAATGGCAGGACATTTAGCAACTAAACGTATGGTCAGTAGAGTTATGACAGAATTCTTTTGGCCGGGGATTATATCAGACGTAAAAAGATTTTGTAGGTCTTGTGATATATGCCAGAGGACTGTGCCGAAGGGTAGGCATATCCGGGCTCCATTAGGCAAGATGCCTATAGTTGACATTCCTTTCCGCAGGGTTGCGGTAGACATAGTGGGTCCTTTAGTCCCTATTACAGACAAAGGTAATAGGTATGTGTTAACCTTAGTTGACTATGCAACTAGGTATCCTGAGGCGGTGGCGTTGCCGTCTATTGAAACTGAAAGTGTAGCTGAAGCCCTTATTGAGGTGTTTTATCGAGTGGGATTTCCACGTAATATTTTGACAGACCGGGGGGGGGGGCCAATTCACTTCAGCATTAATGGCTGAAATGAGTCGGTTGATTTCGTTACGACAGTTAACGACAACCCCATACCATCCCATGTGTAACGGTTTGGTTGAAAGGTTCAACGGAACTTTGAAACTTGTATTAAAACGGTTATGTGCAGAACGTCCAAACGATTGGGACAGGTATCAAGGCCCTGCATTGTTTGCTTATAGGTAGGTACCACAGGAAAGTTCTCGTTTTTCGCCATTCGAATTGGTATATGGTTGGTCAGTAAGGGGTCCCATGACTATATTAAAGAAATTATTGTCCAAGGAAATATCTGACCCTGAGTTAAGGTCTACTTATGAATATGTTATTAATTTAAGGGATATGATAGAGTCTACATGTGAACTGGTTAGGGAAAATTTAGAACACGCTTCACGTAAGCAAGCTAGGGTTTATGATAGAAGGTCCTGTAAACGGAAGTTAAAACCAGGTCAAAAAGTCTTAGTTCTATTACCCACAAAGGCCAATAAATTGTTGATGCATTGGAAGGGTCCATATAATATAGTAGAACGCTTTGGTGATTTAGATTATAGGATCAGTGTGAAGGGTAGCTTAAATTGTTCCATGTAAACATGTTGAAACTGTATGTGGAGAGAGATCGTGGTTCAGTCGGTGTCATTGGACAATTAAGTGACAACACTGATATAGACATAGTTGATATAAACACAATAGGTACGTGTTCATCCGTGTCTGTAATTGATGAGAGCTTAATTGGTGATGAGGATGAAGGTTATGGTGAGCTAATAGTGCCACCTACATGTAACAGTTCTGAAACATATGAACATGTACACACCAACCCAGAGTTGGAACATGGTCAGGTACAATAAGCTCGAAGTTTACTTTGGAAATATATTGATGTTATGACAGATGTTCCTAGGGATACACATGTTCTTGAGCATGATATCAAACTTACGAGTACAAACCAGTTAAGCAGAAACCATATCATATACCATATGCAATGGTGGGTGAGGTGGAAAAGGAGATTGATAAAATGTTGAAGTTCAATGTGATTGAGGAATCAAATAGTCCTTATTCATCCCCATTCGTGATAGTAAAAAAAAAGGATAATACAAATCGATTTTGTATAGATTTTAGAGCACTGAATAGAATTACAGTCTTTGATGCTGAACCGATGCCCAACATTGAGGATACATTTGCCAAAATCTCCAATTTTAAGTTTTGCTCAAAAATTTATTTAACCAAAGGCTATTGGGAAATCCCTCTGACGTCATCAGCAAAACCACTTACAGCTTTTCAATCACCTAAAGGTTTGTTTCAGTTTTCTGTGATGCCGTTTGGGACAATTAACAGTGGTGCGAGCTTCTCGCGTTTAATGCGAAAAGTGTTAAAGCAATTTACAGAATGTCGATAATTTTGTCGATGAAATAATTATCTATACAGATACCTTTTCACATCATCTAATAATTGTAGAGAATGTTCTACGTAGATTAGCTGAGGCTAATTTGACAGCTAAACCATCCAAGTGTTTTATTGGTTACCATCAACTTGATTGTTTGGGTCATACTATTTGGCAAGGTCGTTTATTACTTGGCCCAGATAAAGTGGATGCTATACGAGAATCACCACGACCAGAGACTAAGAAGCAATTAAGAAGTTTGCTGGGTTTGGCTAATTTCTACCGGAAATTTGTTCCCGACTTTGCTACCATAGCAAATCCTTTAACTGATTTAACCAAGAAGGGATTACCCAATCATGTTAAATGGGGTTCAAATGAACAGCAGACTTTTACTAAGTTAAAGTCGGCATTGGTTAGTAGCCCAGTACTGAAATTACCCAACTTCGATTCTAGTTTCCTGGTACAGACTGACGCACCTGACGTTGGTTTGGGTGCGGTACTGTTACAAGATGAGGATGGTGTACGATTACCAGTAATGTATGCTAGTCGTAAGCTATCTAAGACTGAAAAGAATTATTCAGTGATTGAAAAAGAATGTCTTGGTATCGTTTTGGCATTACAAAAATTTTAAAAAATATTTGTATGGTAGAGAATTTGTATTGGAGACGGATCATCGTCCCCTGATGTATCTTCAGCGTTCGAAGTTAGCAAATTCGAGACTTATGAGATGGTCGTTGTTAATACAACCTTACCGTTTTAGAATTGAAGCTATTAAGGGTCGTGATAATGTAGGTGCTGATTATTTAAGTCGGTGTTAGGAAAATGGTCAGTTTACAGTTTTTGTACAGTAGTAAATAGTTGTGTAAAATGTTATTTTAATTTTAAATATATATTTGATATAGGGTAACCGTAAAATCCTATTATTCAAGGTATAATAGATCATGGAACGAAAATCTAGTGGTAATAGACTGGATGCATGTTTATGTATTTTTTTTTTGTATGGAGTTTAGATTGAATTTTTAGTTTGGTCTGATTGTGATATGGTGGGCAGGATGCTATGTGATGCGAACCCGCTGGGTAGTAAGCCGTCTTCGACGCGACCTGTTAATGATCCTTGCCCGTCTTCTAGTCGGGTAATGTCAGTGACGTGAAATTGGTCGGTGTGGTGTGATAACGAGGACCTTTTGAATGTTGCGGGCATCTGTCATGGTCATGTCGGCATGTACAAAAAAATGTATAATCTGTTAGAGTCGTTTATTACTAGATAAGATTTTTGTAGGGAAAGTGGTGCATGTGGCTTGTTGCGGGCAGTTGTACAGGACGGTACAATTTTGTCGGCCCAATTTTGATACAGTAGGACGACTGTATTGTTGACATACGGAATAAGTGACTTCTTATTTAATTCACATAGTTGGTTGTGAATTATATGATTGCGACCATATGGGTTTATTTCACAATTGTTGTGAAATTGAGGACGCCAGGGTATGCTGCTTCATTTAAGTGTTTCATGTATTCTATTTAGATGGTCTAAAATATCGTGCTTAAGATCGTGTTTGAGAAAGTATACTACTTTCTTAGAATGGGGAGGTTTTGTTACGATCTTAAGATTTTAAAGGTATTCCCGTTGTGTTTTGGTGGTTAGCTTTTACTATTTTATCCACTTGTAATTAGTTTATTTCCGTTTTGCGTAAGTCTTTTGAAGTCTAGAGGACTTAAGTATTGATTTTTCTCATACTCGGTTCGGAATCGTAGTAAACATTAATACAATAGATCAAAAAGGCTAGTTGTACCTTTATTGGTTTCATAACTCCTAAAAGTACATATCATGTTGCACGGACTTCTTGGGTAGGTTAGGGGTATTTAAGTTGTCGTTTTGGGGATTTCTTCACCACACGTTGTAACGTTACTATGGAGTGTGTATGGTCGTTGTCTTATCTTGTTCAAGGTAAGTAAAACTTATTAGTTATTTTATGGTTAAATGTTGACGTCCATATTCTGTATAGGAGGTATTTTATTTATACAATTTTGAGAAAATGTTTGTAAATTATAACATTAGTTCAGTATATAATGTACAATTTTACAACACAAACATTTAGTGGTTTTGGTATAGACATTTTAAACAGGACATTTGATGTAGAAATCATCGCACCATGTAGCGAATATTTTATAGTACTGGGGGAGTCATTGATGTTGCCGACCGGCTGTCTGTTGTCCGACGTGGATGGAATTGTGGATTTGACATTAACTGTTTTAAAATTCTTTTTGTTAATTTGTTTATATGTTTATAATCTGTTGTATTTATGTTTAAAATTAAATGTTTAAAATTTTTTTTTTTTTATTTAATTTCACTAGTATATCAACCAGCAAGGATGTCTGTTTGACTCTATCACACTTGGCTATCATGTCGTCACATAGTGATAATATTATTTGTGAGAAGCAATGAATATTCCGCCGGACATAAATCACAGTTTTCCTCTTATGAGTTGGTTTCCAATTTCTTTTAGTAAAATAATCAGAAATAAATCGTGCCAAACCTGGTCCAAACAAGGAGAAAATGATGGGTATAGGAACGGTATAGGGGATGGGTCTTCTTTTATGATATTTATCAGTGAATACGTTTATATCTTATAAATGTACAATGAATAGGCAGTTAAAAAAGGCATGGACAATTACTAAGCACCAAGCTTCCACCAAAGTTACTCAGAAACTTATTCACCTAATCTAAATGGTGTGTACAATGATGGTAATCTACCCACTGACCCACAAGTTCAGTTGCATTTAGATAAGCAGTACTCAGTGTGAATCTTAAAATGAGTTAAATTCTGAATTATTTACAATTTGAAATAATATACTATTGATATAGGAATCGTCTTGGTCATGATCGTATGGTAGTTAGATTTACAACTAACTCTACTTGTGCAATCAGTGCCTATCACCACTAAAGTTGTGAGTTTGAATCCCACTCATAGCGAGGTTTACCCTTATACAACATTATGTGATAAAGTTTATCAGTGATTTGTGACAGGTTGATTGTCTTCTCTTGGTACTCAGGTTTCCTCCAGCAGTAAAACTGACCGCCACGATATAGATGAAATACTGTTGAAGGGACGTTAAACACCAAAACCTTTAATCCATTCCATAATAATATGACTACTCCTGTATTTCGATTTTCGAAGTAACCGAACAACGCAATAATTAACGAATGTGCGTTATACTTTTGTTTCCCGAAATAAAACTTTTAGAAAAGAAGATTTTTTTCTCATTGTCTGACGCTCAATGATATATTCGATTATGACGATGTTGATAGTGTGATGTCGCGGTGAAGTACTTGTTTTTGTTTGATTGGGTGAAATACTAGTTTTATTTCATTCCGAAATCCCAATATTTCACTTGACTAGTATAAAGTGTACATCATCATCGTCTCATCAAGATGTAGCTTGTATGTTCTTGTCATGATAGAGCTGGAAATAAAATACTCATTTGACGTTAAACAATAATCACTCAATCACTTCTATGTTATTATGTTATAATGCTATTCTCGGGTTTATTTATTAAGCCAAATTACTGTCTTCTAAGATTTTATTACATGTTGTTTATTCCAGGACGAAAATGTGATGTATTTTTTGTGGTATTGTTCTGTATCTTTGGCATGATCGGTAAGTGTGTATTATGTTATTATGTCATTATGCAGTTATTATGTTATCGTGTCTTTATTATGTTCAGTACAGATGTGTTTTATAAACACGCAGTTGTATGAACATCATGCGACATAAATAAGTGAAGCTCACCCATGGCGAGGTGTACTCGATACAACATTATGTGATAAAGTTTGTCAGTGACTTGTGATAGGTCTTTTTCCCCGTGTACTCCGGTTTCCTCCACCAATGACGCTGACCGCCACGATATAGCTGAAATATTGTTTTATGTGGCGTTAAACACCATAAGTCTTATTCTAACCCTTTATAAATATATACCCAAAAGGTGCATAGCTTGTGCAGAATATCAATCACCAAAAAATAGCTTTAGAGGTTGCTAAGCAATCTCTCATTTAGCATCATCGTGAAAAATATGAATGTCATCTGTTGTTATAGAAGCCTTTTCTAGGTATGCTGGTAGTAACCGTCAATAACTGGCCTAATAAGACCTGACCATCATATGATGTCATGAGATTTCGTGAGATCAGAGATATACATATGTAACAAAATGAAATTTGTTTGAAATCATATCAGACACAAATCCTGTCTAATTCTTTAAAGAAGAGGCTGACGATATTAAAGTGGTATTAAAAACCGTAAATCGGAGAATAACAAATAAAGCTCCACTAGTGGCACCCGTCGTGTTGCTCCAGTGAATAACGTTATATTTAGATTTGCCATTTCCTAGATAATGATGTAACTCTATCTCGGAAATCATTATTATTTAGACAGGGTGATATTTAAAAGCAAGCTATTTCAAGATGACCGTCAACGACATAAACAACCAATTATAATGATATAAAAATATATTAAAACGCCGAGGTGTCAATAATCAATTTAATTTCGTTTTAGAGAGCTAATGATGAATTGTATCATTTTTGGGTCCCTAAAACTAGTTTGACCTCACCACTGTATTAAAACGTCTTCCCCAAAACCAGGAAAGTGAGCAGGCCAATACAACTACCCTACCCTATACTACTACCAATATTGGAAAAACAAAGCTAATATTAGATTTTTAATATTCGCTGAGTTTATGATTTTATATTGTACAGACAGCTTAGGTTGCATTGACAACAATAATATAGAGTTAATTAATATCTATTTGTATCACTTTGTTACAGTTATTACCACGTGTTTTATGTTCCATCAAAGACTGCTCAGATGTCCACATCAATGTACTAAGGAAGGTAAGCCTACATCATTGTTTTCCTTGCGCTTAGCCACGTTAGCGAATATTATATATGATGTGGGCGTTCTTACTTCCGGAGAACCTGTGCTAGTTGTGCTTACTGTGGGTGTTGTTGTTGTTAGCAATTCTGTTGTCTGTATTTGATGTACTATTTAGCTTGTACTATTGTTGATTAATGTATTACATCGATAGTTGATTGTATGTTGACAGGAGGATAGGAATACATTGAAACAGGTTGTTCAACCAGTTATTTTACTTTGAGAAATATTATTCAGGACACAAGAATATAATCGTCGCTACTTATTTATGCGAACGAATTACTCCATTACGGATTAGAAGCACCAACAATCAATGGTTCGCGAACATTAAGATTTGAACTTATTCCCTATATATATATCAGATTTATGTTCCATACTGGTTTGTTGCTAGAGACAACAACTTCATTATTAAAGAGTGGTCATTTGAACTTACCCGATTGTAGATAGTAATAAAACGAGTAGTCAGTTATATATGTTATTTCCATACATAGATAATGATAATACATTACATCAGTTATATTACTGATGAGTGCTGGCATAGCTTCTGTTGTTCTGAAATATAACAATACACTATTGTTTACAACACGTTAAAATGGTATGTCGAAGTCGCACAGGGTGCACTAATTAATATAAAACGTATGTGCATATCACAACCGCACAAAGTTACGGTTCTAATGGGTGCACCTACAGAAAATCCAGGACGCACGTCCCCCAGGGTGATTTAGAATTCCCCCTGGATTGGAATTTATCATGTTATAAGACGGAATGCCTGACGGTGAACCATATTATGTGTCGTGTATAGAGAGGTCTTTTTACGTTATAGACACTTATGAAGAATTCGAAAACGAGTAGATGGCTTGTGTTCACTACAAACCGCTAGTGTTGTTCGTCCTTACCAAACTATACATACTGTTCCAGTGTTAGTCAAAAGTTGTTGTCCCATGCCTTCACTATTTCTATATAAGTTTTACATAATGTCAAGGAGTCCAGGTGGCTCAATGAGTTAGGTCTTTGGATCTAACAACTCATACAAGCCTATCACCAATACGGCGTGGATTCGCACCCGGCTTTGTAAATTACAAAAAAGGGTTCACTCGACTCGCAACCGCAAGTGATAAAGTTTACCCGTTGCTTGCCCATGGTCGGTGGTTCTCTCCGGGTACTCCGGCTTCCTCCACCACTAAAACTGGTCGCCATGATATAGCTGAAATATTGTTGATAGTGGCGTAAAAAACAAAAATTCAAATCAAATCAAATCATAATGTTACTTGTTACAATGCAGAATGTGCATGAGATGTTTGTTACTACACGTTAAGGCACAAATAATAAACAAAAGTCAGCATGTATTGTAATTTCTTCTAGACAACAATCAAAAACCCATAGACAACATACCATACCCATAAATATATATATACACTGTATAGGCCAATAATAGAAAACGATATTCAAATTAAATAGCCACACGACAGTGTCATGTGCTGTGTTTAATTCAGCAACAATACAATACAAACAAAAATATGTATGCACTTCAATATCTGTTGTGCAAAAAAACAAAAACTAAGTTATGTTAATATGGAATAAAGAAGAAAAGTTTTCCTCGAAACAAGATAAAATTTAACTAACGAAGTAAAACACGTCCAATCAAGTCGGCCCTGTCGTGCTGAATGGTATTTTCACGGACGGCGGGAAAATACATACAGTCTATGGGCAGATAACTAGAAGAAATTAATTTCAATCTAATTCAGTTCCTTCAAACGATTGAAATAATATTTACATATGTACACGTACATACACACATACTATGTATTTCATTCATTATTCTAGGGAAACTGCTGTACATATAAATTTGTAAATATATGGAAAATATAGTGAATGATATGTCGTGGTGGTTTCTGTGTTATATGGTTTGAGGTGAGAGGTGATATTGGTGAATTATTGACCATCACTGTTTAATGATATGTCGTGGTGGTTTCTGTGTTATATGGTTTGAGGTGAGAGGTGATATTGGTGAATTATTGACCATCACTGTTTA
>MJUT01061805.1:22796-37831 GCA_002080005.1 Gigantidas platifrons
AGTTGTTGATTATCACTCTAGTGGTCTTTTCAATGGATTGAAGTCAGGTGGATGTTGATGTTAGTGTAGGTGTTGATTATTACTCTAGTGGTCTTTTCAATGGATTGAAGTCAGGTGGATGTTGATGTTAGTGGAGTTGTTGATTATCACTCTAGTGGTCTTTTCAGTGGATTGAAGTCAGGTGGATGTTGATGTTAGTGGATTTGTTGATTATTACTCTAGTGGTCTTTTCAATGGATTGAAGTCAGGTGGTTTCTGTGTTATATGGTTTGAGGTGAGAGGTGNTTGGTGAATTATTGACCATCACTGTTTAATGATATGTCGTGGTGGTTTCTGTGTTATATGGTTTGAGGTGAGAGGTGATATTGGTGAATTATTGACCATCACTGTTTAATCTATCTTTTCATATTAACCAATGTATTGCATTACAAAATGATGAGAGTACTATTTTAACCAAACGATGACGACATGCATTTTTAATTAGAGCAAATATCTGGGAACATTCAGGTACCACTAGTGGAGCAGGAACTGCTTACACTTCCTGAGAACATGAGTTCACCCCTGGTGTGGTTCTTGTTACTTGATCTGTATTGTCTAGTCTTCGACGATTCTTAGATTCTAATTACCACTTTGGTATCTTCAAACTTTTCTTACAAGTAAGGACTTGGATTTCAAATGCAATATAGCGTGGTCTTTTCAATGGATTGAAGTCAGGTGGATGTTGATGTTAGTGGAGTTGTTGATTAACACTCTATAAACATTTCTTTCAATTACGTTACATACTGATATACAAAAACACCGTTATCTTAAGAATTCTTACCTTAGAACATACGTATTATCTTCAGATATATAGCAAGATAAATTAGAAGTTGTTCCTATCCTATGTATGCTGTATTCTGGGAGATACATTATATTACCATCGTAAAATTCGACGTTGATAAATCTGCTGTCAGACCAATTACCATTCATATATGATGGAAAGACACACGGAGAAGCTTGATCTAAAGATAATTAATTGTAAATGATATAAAAATTATATCTATCTCTATTGAATCTGAATACAAACTTCACTTATTATTTATCTATCGATTTTATATTTTCATTGGAGATTTTACCATTCGTTCAAAGGTTTATATCGTGGCGGTCAGTTTTATAGGTGGAGGAAACTGGAGTACCCAGAGAAAACCATCGGCCTGTCGTAACTCACTGTTAAACTTTATCACATAATGTTGTATCGAGTACACTTCGCCATAAGTGGGATTCGAACTCATAACTTTAGTGGTGATAGGCATTGCTTGCATATGTAGTTGTAAATCCAACTGTCATATGACCACGACCACGACGGCCCCTTCTGTCAAAGGATAAATTGTATTGATAAGATGTACATAATCAAAATTTATCTGATTAACGAAAATCCTTTTTTGAAATAAGTTTCTCTGATAATTTTATATCGGTGGCGAATTGCTGTTATCTTAATTAAGTTACATATGTTTCTATTGTATTGTACACTAGGGTTTCCATGTCTTTATATCCTAATTAAGTTACATATGTTTCTATTGTATTGTACACTAGGGTTTCCATGTCTTTATATATGGAATTATGTTCTCAACTTCTGTATTTACATGTATGTCGACACTTTATTGTCAGTCACGATGTTTTATTAAAAAAACGACGTTCCCATAGTTCCCACGTACGCTACGGAAAAGTGGAGCACGAGAAGGTTATTTTCCAGGAACACATGCTCTCACTTCTGCTTTTTATGATAGTCCTTTTTATTCGAGCATTTGATCTTTTAGATAGTTTCATTTTCAAGTTTGTACTATTGCTGTTTGTACTATTGCTGTTTTGTACTATTGCTGTTTGTACTATTGCTGTTTTGTACTATTGCTGTTTGTACTATTGCTGTTTTGTACTATTGCTGTTTTGCATCCAGTTCGTTACTTCATCCGAATATCCCGTTAAGTCTTGTATACTCTATCTTCATCTTAAATGTATTGTATGCATATTTTTAGCCCTTTCGCACTGTTTTTTTTATCGTAGGGTTAGAGTTGTTCATGTCTCATTTCATGACTTCACGTTTGTTAGCTTCGTGTTGTGGTATCCGCTAAGACACGATGTTTGATTCATCAAATTGACTTGTAGGGGCGTCATGGTTTATTTGTTATTTGTTGTATTTATTTACCTATACTGGTAGGCCAACACGATTCCAATATCAGATAATGATAGTATGATTCAACACGACGGGTGGCACTAATGAAGCTGGAAGTGCCTGTCCTCCCGAAACACATGAATTCACTCCCAGTTGTTTGTGAGGTTCATGATGTAATTTTCTGTGTAGATCATTGTTGTCCTTTTGCCCTTTTTTCGTTTGGTCAATGTATTGTTTGTGTTGTCTTCAATTTACGACTTCTGATTATCGCTGTGGTATCCTTAAACATTTCTGACCACATCAATATCATGTCAATTAACTGGGAAATAAATAAATATTAATAAAAACAGTACTATACCTATTAATAAAATGACAAATATATGAAAAGTTACAATTATCCCCGTGATAAAATCCATTTTGTTTTCTTTTTAAAATCTACCTAGTATAGAAGTACACTTTATTGTCAGGAAGTGCAAAACACAAATACATTTTATTTATATGTTTTTTTTTTAAACTTTTAACAATAAATTTAAAGGACAAAACTTGTTATTGTTCTTCGGTAATTGTATTTGTATGAAATTGAAAGGCTAAATCAAACATATCAATTTTTATTTGTCAATGAATATTGTTTTTATGTACAGTTGATTTGTAATATCAAAGGTGCATTTTTTCCTTCATAGGAACTGTTCGTTGTTCGTGATGTGGTGTCGGTATAAGCAATTCCAAGAATCCAGACATTCCATAAGAGTGGGGGTTGGGTCGAATTTGAAAAAAAAAATGTTTTAAGAAAAATCTAAAAAGAAAAAGAAAAAAAAAACGGGTCGTAATTCAAAGCGAAAATTACAAAAAAATTACGAAAAGAAAAAGGACGAAACTGGAAATATTCTGTTAAAACACATTTTTACCGGTCTATAGCTTATGCTTAATTTCCTCAAGTGTTCAAATATTTCTGGAACGAATCCCAACTTCAAAATACAGAAAAGATTGAGATTTATACTCATACTGAGTAATTCAGGACTATAAGATCAAAGGTTCAAATTAGAATCAATTGCAAGATACTACAAACGTTAAATACACGTGTACAATAATCACCATTAATCTTTAGATATCCCGATATTATTGCTTAACAACTGACAAATGTTTCATGATATATACAAATATGATGTTGTTCCAGTTGATAAAGCATCCAACATAATACATACAGAAGAACAGAACTCAATGCCACACCTGACAATTTACCTTCGAAGTAAGAACGTTATTACCGCCAGTATTAATATAAATGATGAAGACTCCATTCTAGAAGATCTGTAAAGGGTTAGAGGCTCTACTGGATACCTACCAAAAGTGTCAATGCAAACTACCTTATATAACTGGTGTGCAAAGATGCTCTGGCAATCATATATTTAAATTTGCTACAAAGCAAAATATCAAAGCACGATCTATCAGTGCTAAAATACCTAAGTTTCAAATATTCCTATATCAAAAGCTTTGATGTTTCTGCTCTTTACACTATAATGCATCACTAAGAATTGAAAGTACGTTAATGGAGCATGAAACGATAGTCCTTCTGGAACATCCGAGTCCCAGCCTGGTTTATATTGAGGTTCGTGTTGGTCAATCTTTAGTTTTCTGTGTAATGTTCTGTAGATCATCGCTTATCTTTTTGTCCTTTTATTGTCTGCCCTTTAGTTTATGGCTTCTGATTACAACATATTTGTCCAGTTTGGTGGACTAATGTCTCAACAGACGATCAGTATTCCAGTGGGTACAAATTGTGCTCCACTACTGGCTGATTTTTTTTTCTACACGCTTGTGTGGCAGACTTCCTTCAAAGACTTCTCAATAATATTAGCCCAACCATTTAATTCCAGCTTCCATTATATTGATGATGTTGCCACTGAACAATTCTGATTGGCTGATTATCTGTACCTCTCATATCCAAAATGAGCTTTAAGCAAAGAATACAGTTACTGACAATCAAAGTCTACTTCTTACCTGGACCATCACCTTTAAATGTACAACAGAGGACGGATAAATGAAACAAAATTCTACAACAAATGTTGAGTGGACTTTTACTTTTCCAATACTGTAATCAACTTCCCATTCACTAATAGCAATATTCCAGCATCACCAGCGTATGAAGTTTACATTTTACTACTTATACATTATTCTAGAGCTTGTAGTGATTTTCTAGACAGAGCTTAGATACTGATGCGAAAGCTACTCACACAAGACTTGACTGTATATATGAATGACACGGCAGGTGTGTTATAAGAAGCAGGACCTGATTACCCTTCATGAGAACCTGTGTTCATTTGATGGGGCTGTCTGTGTTGTTCATCTTTTTACTTTTATGTGTTGAGTTTTTTGCTTTGTCTTTATTCTGTGTCTTTTATACCCAGTGTTTCCTGTATATCTGCATTGTCAATTGTTACACTCTTGAAACTCAATAGCTTGGGCCCCGATATATATGGAAAATGTTTTTTTTCTCGATTTCACATCTTTTTTTTTATTTTATGATATTTTTATGGTCTCCGATTTGTCCTATTTATTTGGTCATGTCCATAAATAGAAAGAGAAATTTGGCTCTAAAATTGAAGAAGTTTGATTGGACACTATTTAATGTATAGACTAATCACATTCAAGCTTCCTTTTTTCCATTCAAAGTTAAAATGTCATGATACAATTAAATAAGACATCAATACAAAATAGAAAATAACATCTGACAGGTAAGGAGAACTTTGTAAATGACAATTGCATGAATTATTAGCTGATTAACATTGATGAACAATATAACTGATGTAATTTTCAATTGAAAATGATTGTAGTTGAAAATAAATCTTCATTTGTTCATTAGATTTATTTATTTTGTACAATATGCTATACAATAAATAGATAATATACATACATTGTCGGAATATATAAAATATATTTGTACAAGGTTTAGAAACAGGTCGTTGGCGAGCTTTTCTAGCCTGTTTCGCAGTGAGAACAAATTAATTTGATATTTAACGACATTGTGATTATCCTGCAATATCAAGAAGTCCGTCCAAAGTAACTGCCAAATTGTCTGAAAATATCTTAAACAAGCGTCGTTCTAACCGTTTTCATTAGCGTCATCTGTGATGTCAGTGCTTATACTGTTACCATTTCTTTATGTCTCTCTACATGAATCAGGTACCAGAAATGCTTTATTAGGTCCATGACTAAATAACACTAAAGTTTATTTGACCACCTTTATTAGTACTCAAAATCATACAATTGCAGGCTAAAGTTATATAATAACCATAAATAATAAAATGATAAAACAATTGGAACATTATTTTATTTTTATTTTAAATTTATATAGGCCAATAACTGGACTTACCAACCAGATAAAAATATATGGAGCCTGTCAAATCATTTTTATGTGGTCCATAATAAATCCTCACATTGACCTCATCAAAAGGCAATATTTGTATTTCATCAAATGATCAACTTGATATGAAAATCAATTAATAACTATTATACAATTATAGACTTTTAATGAGATCAATACATATAGATTATTACATGGCATTTTTCATATCATACCCTTTACCAGCCATAGGTCATGATATCAGCCCGAGAGTCGATAGGCTGATAAAGGGCATGATATGAAAAATTACATACTATGATATGTTTATCATATATTTCAATAGAGGAAATAACTGATTTGAAAACAAAATGTTTAGTCATTCTTGGTTAAAATTAAATACATAGTTATAGAACAAGAAGTTTATTGTTTCAATATGTAAATCAAATAAATGCACCTTTTTTTTTTTTTAGCACTTTCAATATCATAAGAGAGAAAATTGGCAGTTAATAATTTTCTGTGCAAATATTCAATAAAACAGTTTAGTCCGCAATGATTGTAAAAATAGTTTTCCGGAAATTCAAGATGTGAACTTACGAACATTGACAGAAAGGCATGTAATAACAATTTCCGGAAGCAGTTAATAAACTTGCTTTATCAGCCCGATTGGGCCATTCTTGTGAAACTGGGTAAAATAAACTTGATGCCTCTGATCATTCTAAACAAAACTCAAAAGTTACTATTCTATTCAAAAGCCAAAAGTTGTGTTATAAATAATGGTCACATGTCAAATTTTTTTTCTCTAGAAAGAGGCTGTCGACAAGGTGATCCGCTTTCACCGTATTTGTTCTTAATCAGTGTGGAGCTACTTTCATTAAAATTGAAGGCCAACCAAGACATTCATGGTATTATTATCAATGAAGTTGAATCTCTCATAAGTTTGTATGCTGATGATACCTTTCTTATTCTAGATGGGAGTGAAAATTCATTGAGGGAGGCTTTTTAATGTTTTGAATCTTTTTACAAGGTGTCTGGTTTAAAAATGAATTCATCCAAAACAAAAGCTGTGTGGGTTGGAAACAAGAAGTATTCAGATCAAATTATTTGTCCAAATATGAAACTAAATTGGTCTCATGAAAACTTTAAGGTTTTGGGAATTGAATTTTCACTTGATTTTAAACTGTATTACAGATGTAAATTTTACAAAAAAAATCANTTTCAGAAAGAAAAGCTAAAGGAAGTTGCTATGAAGCTTACAAATCCTTTTTGGAAAGATGTTCTGTCTAGCTATCATTTAGCAAAACCTCATACAAATTTTAATACTGATGAACTATTGTCCCTTGATATCCTTAATTTTGTACCAGTAACTGATTTTAATTATTATATTAGATGGATAGAACACAATGTGCAGTAAGTATTTATGTGATCTTATTGATCCACATACTGGTAATTTTTATACCTTTTGAACAGACTAGAAATAAACTGAATACTAATAATTTTTTGAAGTACTATAGTCTGGTGTCAAATGTTCCCAAGTACATCAAAGATCATCTGAAGGAAAACTGTGTAAATGTAAATTTCGACATACTTAGTAAAACAGATGCCTATTTAGAAAGAATAGTTCATAGTAAAAATGTTAGGTTTGTTTATAAAGGTCTTGTGAATGCAATCATTTCTTTACCAACAGAAACAATTTCCAAATGGGAAAAAATTCTTGATTGTGAAATAACAAATTGGTCAAAATATTTTATTATTTTTAAAAAATCTTGTAAAAACTCATATCTTCAAAATTTTCAATTTAAATTGTTACACAGGATCATTCCTACCAGTTTCTTTTTACATAAAGTAAAGCTCAAGAATACTAATTTATGTACATTTTGCAAAATTCATGATGAAACTATTGAACATCTATTCTTTGACTGTGCTGTGACACAAATTTTTCTCAAATCTTTGACAAAACAATTAAAACAATATTACAAAAATTTGATTTTTGACAAAAAAGATTATTTCTTTGGTTTTGAGTCAGGGGATCTTCTTGTTAACCTGATTTTAATTATTGCAAAAAATTACATCTTCAAGTGCAAACTCAATGAACAAAGGCTAAGTATTGTAGAATCTAAACATAAAATTATGTGGTACCGTTCACTTGAACAATATATATCAAAGAAAAACAATACCATTTTAGCATTTGAAAAAATGTGGACCCCCTTTCAATATATTTTCAACTAATCATAATATTTTTTGTTTGCTTGATTCATATAGTGATGAGATTCTTTTTTCAGCTTTTTTGATTAAGTACAAAATGTCAGGAGCAATTTCATATTTTAGAAAAACAAAATGGTAAGATGAATGAAAGTGTTTATTACTATTATATATTATTATTTCTTTATTTTGTTTATCATAATGTAAAACCAATGTAGTCACAAAACTTATTGATTTGAAAACCCTTGTCACACCCTAGTCAGGTGGTGATGTAAGGGAATTTATAAAATCCTGACTATATGAAAAAAAAAGTTTTATCACAGGGTAAAATTTTAGCTTTGTTATCTACAAGTACAGTTGACTCTCGTTATCTCGAATTCGATGGGACCATGGAAAAAATTGAGTCAACCGTAGTTCGACTCAAGAGGAGCTATGAAAATACTGGAAGTGTAGTTTGTTAAACGACGAAAGGGAGACAACTCGAGCAGAATTTTGAAGAGCTAAAAGCAGCATCGCATGTCTCGATTCTCGGAACGATTTAAAACTTATTCAATGTTTTTGTTGCTGTTTTTTTTCTGTTAAATTCTTTGAATCTTGTGGAATGACTGATAACTTCTAGATATCTTTTTTTTGTGTGTATGATCATGTTTATCTGTTTTGTTGCATTGATTCAATAAAGTGTAGAAGAAAACTATTCTAAACCGAAAATAATGCCAATTCTGAGAAATAGCATGATTTCCCCTTTTATTACAACTGTTAAATAAGAGTAACTTTTTTTTCAAATCTCTCAAAATTGAGAAATTATACATCTTTAATGAAAATTAATTTCCGACAAAAAATCAATAGATAAAACGCTTCCGTTGTGTACTTTTCACAAAATCGATAATTTTTGATTGTACACATTTAACCTGTGTCATAATAGATTATACCAAGCCAATTCAATTATTATCACTAATTAATTTGACAGATTGTTAAAATAAATATGTGAAATAGCCTAAGGTAAAAATGTCAAAGTCAATGACCAGATGTTTCACCTGTGATCCGATTTTAATCCCAAGGTAATACACATGTTTTGACAGATAAAGTCGACTTAACGAATGTAAATAATATGGCTTTCTACATCTCGGGACCAAAACTTTTATTCGAGACAACCGAAATTTCAACTCATCCGAATTCGACTCAACAGGAGTCAAATTATATATATTTATACACAACGAAGTTCGGGACTTCGATAAAAATTTGACTCAACCGGAAATTCGAGTCAACCGAGTTCGAGACAACGAGAGTCAACTGTATATGATAAATGTTTTTATCCATCCTATAGACTAAGGGCAAAGTCCTATGTCGATATACTGTCATGGATCGATAAAAACATATATTAAACAATACAAAAAAGCTACAACTGTTTTATTCATAATATTATATTACTTAAAAGTTGTGATTTGTATTTCATCTCAGGCTTCTTTGCATATTGGTCTGACATTCCATTCTCGCAAACCAAATCAACAATAATATAGATATATTTACTTACGATATTAAAGAACAAGGAAAGCAATAATATTTTAGTAACAAATTTTTAAATATCCAAGTACTTTCCTTACACAGGCCATTTAATAAGGGGCGGTACCAGGTACTTTTATCCACCTATAATGGTCTTTGGTAACTCCTGATTTTAAAGAGTGTTGTATACTTTATTCATGAAAATTGTTCAAATTTTACTAGGGGCCCGGGTGACTCAATGAGTTAGGTCGCTGGATCTAACAACTTATACAAGCCTATCACCAATACAGCATGGGTTCGCGCCCGGCTTTGTAAATTACAAAAAAGGGTGCACTCGACTCGCAACCGCAAGTGATAAAGTTTACCAGTTGCTTGCCCATGGTCGGTGGTTCTCTCCAGCTTCCTCCACCACTAAAACTGGTCGCCATGATATAGCTGGAATAGTGTTGAAAGTGGCATTAAACACAAAAAAAAAATAATAATAAAAAAAATCAAATTTTACTAAAAAAAGTACCGCCTATAAATCGTGTAGTACTGGTAAACTTGAAAAATATTGAAAGTTGAAAGCCCTGCTTACATTTGATATATTCAATGAAAGAAGAATTGCTTCAAACAATAATTATTATTGATAAAAGTGAAAGTAGGTTGAATTACCTACAACATCATGTGACAATCATAGTCAAAGTGAAAGTAGGTTTAATTGCCTTGAACATGATGTGACAATCATGTGACATCACTGATGAAAATCTCAACATATTTGACATAATATAAAACAGATGGCTTTGAACCATATACACTTCTGACACATATTCACATTTTTTAACAACCAATTAATTTATTGAAAATAAAAAACAATTAATGTAGTAATTCAGCTATTTAACAGAGTTCTGATTTCTTCAGAAGTTTCAATATCTGCAGGTGATAGTCCATCATCATCTTTACACGATCGGTCTGCTCCTCTTGATAGTAAAAGTTTTACGACGTTTGAATGTTCGCAGCTCACGGCTGAAATTAAAATTAATGCAAATATTAATCAATTATACTAACAAACTTCTTTGACTTGAAACTCACATAAAAAAACTCATCACATGAATTTCATATCCATTTTAAATGAAAGATCAACTTGATATAAAGTGAATCTAGTGAGACCTGTCTAAACAGAACCCTGAATAAACAGAATCCTGTCTAAACAGAACCCTGTCTAAACAGAACCCTGAATAAACAGAATCCTGTCTAAACAGAACCCTGTCTAAACAACCCTGAATAAACAGAATCCTGTCTAAACAGAATCCTGCCTAAACAGAACCCTGAATAAACAGAATCCTGTCTAAACAGAACCCTGAATAAACAGAATCCTGTCTAAACAGAACCCTGTCTAAACAGAACCCTGAATAAACAGAATCCTGTCTAAACAGAACCCTGAATAAACAGAATCCTGTCTAAACAGAACCCTGAATAAACAGAATCCTGAATAAACAGAACCCTGTCTAAACAGAACTCTGTCTAAACAGAACCCTGAATAAACAGAACCCTGTCTAAACAGAACCCTGAATAAACAGAACCCTGAATAAACAGAATCCTGAATAAACAGAATCCGGTATAAAGTCCCAAAGTCTGAAATCATTGTCAATTTAATCTGCATAAACCAAAGGCCTGTTCATTTGAAACACAAAATCTGGTCTCCTGACAATTGGTTTAGACAGGTGTCAATGTACTATTTCACTAGTTCTTAAACCGGGATCGTGGGTATAAATAGCTGTGGACGGAGCAAACATTCAGATTGTTCATTATTTTGGCCACAGTTATCTCGAGGAGGAAAAATCAATGATACACAGTTTCAGTCACCTTTGGAGCAAAATATTTGACAGGCATGGTCACTAGTGTTCCTCCCTACAAAACTTTTAGTCTTATTAAAAATAATATTGTTCATCAGTGTAAAATCTACAAAAATCACTTCAAATTTCTGAGGTATGTGACCTTGGTCACGTTGGTCATGTGACATACTGTTTCATAAATATGCTGTTCACATCAACACGGATTTTTGATGACAAGCTCTGCCCACAAATTTGGCGGTAGGCACTATCGCAAATTCCCCTTTAAGAACATTTTACATCTTCAAGGGACATAATTCTTAAAATTCCGGACGAAAAATTATTGCTTTCGAAAATAAGTCCATATATAGTTGTAAATATATTTGATTTTAATCTCTCAAGGAATAAAGATGCTACAGAGATTACAAGATTTGATAAACACTATCCTTACTAGACTGATAAGAATTTGCAACACAGCTAGAAAGTCATAACTAGAAGAATACAAATATACAGAATATCTGGTGTTTTAACTTACCATAGTGCAAAGGAGTCTGCTTGTCTTCATCCTGTTAAAAAAAATACAAATTTTAAGCTAAATATTTAAATTGATCCAAAATTATTTTGAACATATATATATTACATTGAGTGCACGTGAGTGAGTGATTGTTGTTTAATGCCAACTCAGCAATTTTTCAGCTATATCATGGCAAGAACAAATTAATTTTCAATGATATGATGATGAAGTGCAGAACCAAAACAAGAAATTAGACATTCATACCATGATGGCATTGTTTGATACCAATGACTTTATGTCCAAGTGTATTTAATTTGTCGATTAAAGATGTCATAATCATAATGTATGTTAGTATTAATAATGACAGGACGAGATAATGTTTGTGAGTCAAAAACCAAAACATTTTATACAAATTGCTGATAATTATTCTCTGGTTTTTATCATTTTTATTAAATGTTTTTGGACAACTAAAAGATTGAGTAGGACAAGTACTTTTTTAGTTAGTTGTCCGAAGGGAAAAGTTAAAAAAAATGGTAATGTAGAGGCCTGAATGTCCCATTCCTTTTTTTTTTAACCATTTCTGAATCCTTCATTGTATTATAAATATAAATTTTGGAATACATGTATTAATAACATATACAGTCAAACTTGCCCTAACGGTCACTGCCAGGTCCCCCCGTGGATTTTTATGTAATAAATTAACTTAAATTAACGGTCACTTCCTTTACGCGGCCAACGGCCAGAAAAATATGTCCGAATAATTTTAAAATACCTATTTTAATGGTCACAAATATTTTTTTTTGTCGCTTGCGGATAGCATTCATGATTAATACAGTATTGATTTTTGCTACACGTGGAACTACCTCGCTGAGGAAAAACGCCGAGAGATACGAATGATATCCGGTTATTGATCTGTTTGACACCTTTACAGGTAAATAATTAAGGTGTTGATGATTATACAACAATTATCCTCTGATTGACAGTTAATTGGGGATCAGGAAGTGTGTTTGTGGCACACGCTTAGATGATTGAAAGTGTGATAGTGCCAACTAATAAAATAGTTATAAACCGTTGTGCAAACACTAGTCGGAGGACAACCTTTGTTGTCGAGGAAAACTTCTTATTTCGATCAAACAATGAATTCATCTCTGATTGAGGTGTTATGGCTTGTTTGGGACCAAACCCGATGGAAGTATTATTTAAGGACTAAGTTCCAGGATGGAACTGATAAACCATAAAAATTATAAATCTAATCTGTGACTTTTTAAAAATTAAGTGTAAATTCTGTGACATCGTACATCATACATGTGATGAATAGTGACTTTTTAATTTTAGTGCTCTATGACTTTATTGTTCAGAACATTCCGTCTTCATTGTTATTGCTTTGTTATAACCCTATGATTATGAATAAATTATAAATACAGTTTTTATCCTTCATTCATCATATGAAACACTACTTAAAGAAACAACATGACAGTGGGAAAAGTTTTCGAGATGTTGCACAGATAATGGGGGTTGGAAGAACGCAAATCCAACAGATTATTAAAAATATTTATTATAAGTCATATTAAAGTCTTAAATTTATTGATTCACCAATCAAGGGCCCACAGGGGGCATATACAATATTATAAAAAATGTATATATTATATGTACGTATTGAACAGATATATCATGTTTGGGAGGGGTATTTGCGAAAAATACCAGCCGAGGGACGAAACATTTCCCGAGCCGACAGGCGAGGGATATTTGAGTCTCAAGACTGGTATTTTTCGCAAATACCCCTCCCAAACATGATATATCTGTTTAATTACACCGAATATCATGATTTTTAGAGAGGGATTATATCATACCATTAGTTTCCTGTTTTCATGATTTTTTTCTAGTATGTTCTGTTTGTGTCAGGTACATCTACTTTTTATTCTTGTGTTTATTCCATGGCATTTCAAACATTTCAAGCCCGGCTTTGTAAATTACAAAAATGGTGCGCTCGACTCACAATTGGAAGTTTACCAGTTGCTTGCCCATGGTCGGTGGTTCTCTCCGGCTTCCTCCACCACTAAAACTGGTATCCACAATATAGCTGAACTATTGTTGAAACACCAAAAATCCAATCCATTCAAACATTTTTTCATACCATTTCATAGTTTCTTGTCTGCTTTTTCTAAGATTTTTTTGTTTTTGTTTCAGGTAAATGTATTTTTTATTGTGTTCATTCCATCATCCATGGTATTTCAACAATCGTTCACTGTTTTGCTTTCAAACTCGGGGTTATATCCCTTGGAATTACAATAATCATACAGCATTTTTATTGCGTATTTAGTAGACTTTTTGGTGTTTGATGACAAGGCATCCTGCATAAGTTCATCGATGTCGGCTTCATCAGCATTGCCATATCTTTGTTCACAGCTGCCAGAAGCCGTGGTGTTGTCTGATATTTTTACATTTACATCGGAACACTTCCGGGTTTCAAAATTGATTAATCACGTCACATTAATTTGAAGGTTGAAGTCAAAAGCTTCCGAATGAATTTGGCGGGAAGAGGCTCGCGAGGGTAAAAAAGGCATATACGTTTTGGCAAATACCACGGCACAGAGGGAAAAAAAGGAATATTTTCGAGGCATATACCCCGGCGCTGTAAAAATGAACGAAATCTTGAAAATACATTAAAAATACACTTACTATCAACCAATCAGAAGCCAGGATTTTTATAAAAGGTGTAATTAATATGCAAAGCAACCTGATGAGTACCCTTGGCAGGGACGAAACAGTTTTAATTCCGGAATATTTGTAATACTTAAAAAAATGTGAACCTTGAATTACAGGCCACCTTTATTAAGCAGCCAGTTTTTGCCGGCCCTTAAGTGGCTGCTTAAATCAAGTTTGACTGTATTTTCATTTTATTAAGGGTTATGTTTATGGTGTTTAATGCCACATTCAACAATATTTCAGCCATATCGTGGCAGTCAGGTTTATTATAAACATTACATTACTTACCTTAATATTTATGTTTGCATTTTTGTCTAAAAGACATTCAACCATTTCAGCTAAACCTCGGTCACAAGCCCAGTGAAGTAGTGCCATACCCTGCAACAAAACATAAAACAATAAAATAGGCATAATGTAACAAGAACAACTAGGATGAAAAATAGACAATGTAAAAAGTGATGTAAAGTAAATATCACTTACGCAAAGTATAAGATATGTATCTATTGAATAAAAAACTTAATGAAATTACAGGGATGTAAATTAATGGTCGCCCAGGGCAAGTAAAATTTCAGTTGGGTGATCAAATATTACTTTGCGATCGTCCAGTTGGCGATTGAAATTTATTCATCACTCCAAGTTTCCACTGCCAACTGAATTTCTAGAACGACATTAAATTCCGTTTTCAGTTTTATTAAAATGTCAGACAGAGACTTGAAATTTGTTTATTTATTCTGTCATACCAGCACATTCCTATTTTTATTAATCAGAACTTCTCCTTCTTCTTCCTATATACGTATTGTAAACATCCTTTTGGTAGGA
>MJUT01061805.1:51868-74841 GCA_002080005.1 Gigantidas platifrons
AAACCTAACTAGATATGAATAAGGGGAATATCACAAAAAGTCTATTTACTAATAAAATAATTACATTTACAAATCAATAGAAATAAATTAATTTTCGACAACAATATATCTGCTAACTGTTTACCTTAACAACCAGATAAACAAAATATAATGTATTAATATAAAGTCAATTCACTTTTCAATTGAAAAGCATCAGAATTTAAATTTATTTTACCGAATGAGGCAAATATTTTATACAAAAGAGACGCATTCATCAAGTTATTTAAACCTTTTCTATAAATGTTCTAAAGAAATATCTCCCAATTGAAGTTTTCATTCAACGACATTTCTCTTCCTATTTTATTTTATTAGGATTGCCGGTGTTAGAGAGTCTAGTTGAATATACCAGTCACTGCTGACGAGTATTACAGAAAAATAATTTTACTCGGAAATATCTTCAAAATGTCTAAAGTACAAGGTACAAAAAATGCCGTAAGACCGACCACAAGGTCTAAAACTATTGTGAAAGAAAAAGGGGTTACGAGTCAGAGGTTTGACGAGGATGTCCTGATTTGTGGAATATGCTCAAAATGGCTGAAAACACCAAGAACGCTGCCATGTCTACATTCGTTTTGCGAAAATTGCGTGAAAAGGAACATTAGCGAAACCATCACCAGAAATGGCGGTCAAAAGGACGAAAACAGAAGGAAAAATGAGTATGAATGTCATCAATGCAAGAAAAATGTCACATTGAAAAGTAGCCTCGCTCCGGAGAAATGGATTGATGAATTCCCAATCAACTATTTCCTGATGGATTTACTCGACATAGAGTTAGTAAGAAGAGGAGAGAAAACATGCGGGCCATGTTCCCGAAACAGCGAGACATCCGACATAATTTCTTGGTGCAAAGAATGCCGTGATGGACTTTGTCAAAACTGTGCTAAAGTTCACAAGGGAATGCGAATATCGATGGATCATACTGTCTTGCTAAAAGAGGAGTTCATGAAAGAAATGGAACTCCTGAAAGATTTACAAGAGCCGTGTTACAAACACACAGGGAAAACTCTCGACTTATTCTGTGTTCTAGATAAGGAACTATGTTGTCCTAATTGCGTAGCGGAAGAACACCGACGCTGTGACAGGGTTATATCAATTTCCGATGCTATCAAGAAGAGTAAGCTTGAAAAAGAACCAGAATTTCTCAATAAAACATTGGAACAATATCAAAATCATATAGATGGATTAATAGGAGACCGGTCTAACCATTTAATGTATCTAGAAGAAGAAAAGGGAAGACTTTTGGAGAATTTCGCTTCTATTCGTATTAACATTATCAATATCTTGGACAAACTTGAGAAAAATCTCAAACGAGACATTAGCCAAATTCACAACACGGAAGCAAAGCGACTGCACGCTGAAATGGATGTTGGAAAGAGGATGATTTCTGCTGTGACGAATGCCCATAAATTAATGAATGTAGCAGAAGTCCATGCTTCCGATTCCAGACTACTTCACATAATGGAGGCTGTGAGAGAGCAGTGTATCTGGTACGAAGAAGCCATGGGAAAACTTCGTTCGCAAGTTCAGGATTGTCAGTATTTATTTGAAGTAGACCAAACTCTGGAAATAATGCAGACGAAAGTCAAGGAAATGGGAAAACTTACAGTTCGACATTCACCATCAAAATTACCACCGTTTCCAAATGTCGTGTCCATCGACAGGAATAATTCCTATTCCAAGTTGAACAAGTCTACTTTGTCATTGCGCGGCAAAAGAGCAGAAGTCGTAAAGACATTTGATGCGCGTGCACATGATGACAACAACGACAGCTGGTATACAGGTGCAGCCTTTCTAGCAGACGGACGTTTGTTACTGGTAGACAGACAAAACAGAAAGATCAAGCTGTTTGCGAAGAACTATAGACTATTGAACAGCATGGATTTTGCCTCGAAACCATGGGATGTTGATGTAATTAGTTCAACGGAAGTAGCTGTGACACTTCCGGAGGAACGCGCTATCCAAATTTTGAATGTTGATGATGTGAACTTTTCCCTTGGAGATTATTTCATAACCAGCGAAGCTTGTTTTGGAATTCAATTTGTTCGGGGTAAATTTTTTACCCTCGCATATGACGGATTTCCGCCATCTTTGATAATTCTAGACTCGAATGGGAAAGAACTTGCTTCTGTTGCATACGACGATGACGGATCACAACTGTTTTCTCGCCCAATTTACATTACTTCAAACACAAAAGGAAGTTTGATATACGTAGCAGATGAACGCCGTGGATCTGTCACGACATTAATCGAAACAGCAGAACATTGCTATTCCTACTCTTGTGTAGAACTAGGCCATGCTGCAGGACTTGCTCTGGACAACGAAGAAAACTTGTACGTCTGCAGAAATCACGCTAAAAGTGTACAGGTAGTATCACCGGAAGGAGATCGAGTGAAGACCCTCATTTCTCATGATATGATATCATATCCACGCGCAATCGCATTTGATGTGAATGATGAAAGACTTCTTATTACACAAGGTGACAAAAGTGAAGTCAAAATTTTTCAATTAGTTTTATAATGTTTTTGACAAGTATAGAACAACCATTAATATTATTATATAATATACAAATGTATATATAAACAATTAGGGAGACACAAGTAGGTCCTATGATAATAAAATAGAGACATGTATACAGTAAGCGAGTAGTTATTGTTTAACGCCAAATGAGATTTTTTTTCGGCTATTTATTGACGAGGGGAGGTTGCATTCAATGAAATGATGGTTATATCTGCTTTGTACTACACCAACACACTTAATTGGATCTTTATAGTGCTAGCTTACGGACACAACGTTAACAATCTGTGGGTAGACAAGTTGCTCCACTTGGGCACATTATCCCGATTCCGAGCAACCCGTCTTTGTTCTTACTCCTTAGAGCTTCGTATATAGAGGAGAATCAGCGGATACCAATTTTATAGTCTTTGGGTTGACCCGACCGAGGCTCGAACCCACCATCTACGTTAATCAATACAGCACTAATAGGGTTCTATAGATGTATATATACATTGACAAATTTTATTGAAATAATAAAAACATATTTTATATATGGCCGCACAATGCTTGCGGTGGTATGATGTTACGTATCTGTTGTCATACATGTTGCGGTGGTATAATGTTACGTATCTGTTGTCATACATGTTGCGGTGGTATAATGTTATGTATCTGTTGTCATACATGTTGCAGTGGTATAATATTATGTATCTGTTGTCATACATGTTGCGGTGGTATGATGTTATGTATCTGTTGTCATACATGTTGCGGTGGTATGATGTTATGTATCTGTTGTCATACAGGTACGTCTGTAGACACAATGGCTTTCACGCGCTATATAACGTTTGTTCTACTTGACCATCTTTTTGTAATTGTATCATAATTATCATTACGCTCGATACAGAATAAACGTTGGGATTCATTAGTGGGAATATAGCCATACCCTTTTCCCAACATTTAGTGTTTATTTTTTATCATGAAAGATTTTTGACAGTATTACATGTATAGTTGTCAAGGTTATTAGGTGCTCTTGTAAATTTCAAGAAATATAAACATATGTCACGATATTGTACTCAAATCCAATGCAATAAAACTGGGAAAATGACAATGTATCATGCATTGAACAATAAAATGAAAAAAAAATACCACAATGACAGAACAGTTCTTACATTCAATAGAACAATCGTAGAGAGAAGAACAATTGATACTCCTAACACACAAATATAAGATGTCTTACTTTTCTGACTTGGTAAACATGCATTTAATTAAGAAGTGGCGGGGTTAAACTAGTTTTATGTACACAAGCCAATACATGTCAAATACCATGACAATCAACAACCAATAACATGTATGACTATATAACAACCAATAACATGTATGACTATATATTATAACTGAGCAAAATATTAGTTTTAGGTTGAATTATGTGATGCATCAAACAAAACTTGACACAATCCGTATCAAGCATCTACCAATATCGGCCCTCTGGTTGATATTGTGTCCTTGGTCTGATACAGCATGTGATACGGATTTGGCTATGCATTATTTTTTGATGCAATGATGCAATAAACAAAACGTTATATTTGAAACAAACATACACATGTACTTTTTAATATAATATGTAACACAGAAAAAGAAAAGTAATATACAATGTGACACAAAATGGAACGCTATTTTCTTTGCTAACTTTTTACAAAATCCGGCATAAATTTTGTAACATCTCGTAACGTTGAAGCAGCAGATTCTATTGTAAACAATATTACAGAGAAATGTTTCTTCACTATTTTCCAACGAACTTCTTGATCTGGATCGTTATCAATTTCAAATAATGAATCAATCAATCCGGGAAAACTACTTCCAGCATATGAATTAGTGTTACTTTCAGCAAACAGAATATGCCTGAAATGAAATATAAAAGAAACCCGTTTTCTTGATCATAATTGAAGACCAATACTTAAGCACTGAAAGAGTAAAATATACGAAGAATGTGTGGTGCTTTGGTTGATTTGAAATCATTTAAACATATTCTATTAAAATAAGAAGTACTGGTTAATAAACCATTTCTTAACTTTTGATTTTCACCTAAATTTATGTCCTGTTTACGTACATTCATATCCTTCAAAATATATAATTACAGTTATTACATACTTAATTAAAATAAAGGCATTTTTATATGACCAATATGACCGGTAGTAAACTGTCCATATTTTCACACCCCGGGAAAATAACCGGTTATTAGGTGCCCCTCGTGCGTTTCAGACAAAATAAACAACTTCCGGTGTTTACGTCTGCAGATGTCGGAAGTATATAATAAATAGTTTAATACATGGGCATTTCCTGGCCAATATGGGTGTCTCGGGATGATAACCAGGCCAATATGGAAATGCCCATGTATTAATCTGTATATATAAATGTATGTGTTCCAGACCATATGCGTATTTGGACCGTACGCGTACGGTCCGGACCGTTTGCGTACTTTTTCAAAATGTTTGTATTGAAAAAAAAACATATGGTATAAATACCCGTATGGTCCAGCTCGTACTAGACCGTATACACATACGGTCGGACCGTACGAGTATACTCCTACGGTCCGGACAGTACGTGTACAGTCCAAATGCGCGTATGGTCTGGAACATATGTTTACACTCCATACTATTATTATACTATTATACCCGTGCACCTGGTTAGTAAGAGTAGGATAATAATATAATTGAAGGTCAGCACATATAAGTTGCTGTTACCATAAGATTGTATGGATTTGGACACGAACACACTATATAAAAGACAATAAATGAAATAAAGAAATTTTCATTGAAACTTAATTATAAGTAAACAGAAAAGAATAAATAGTGGGAAGAGATAATTCCATGTCACAAGCGTTCTTCTGTCGACACCCCTAGTATAAATACATGCTAGCTGTTGTGATATGTTGATCTTGGATCATGTTATTTAGACTTTAAGATATTATATGTCTGTTTCATCGACCTGCCAATTAATGTATAGTTTCCCTTAGCCTCTGTGGATGTGATGCAAAGCCCACCTAAATTTATCTGCATTCTTTATTGCAATATAGTTACCTTGCATATGGTCTACCAGGAAGGCCTTGTGGGTCAAGGAAGGCCCTTTCAAATAACATAAGCTGGTCATTTATATGTCTAACTGCTAACGGACTGGAACAGATAAGATTCATATATCTTTATGCATATATCAAAAAAATGAAAGACACAACAGGAACAGTTTCAACACATCTTAGGAAAATCATAGAAACAGAGGTAAGAACGACACCCTTAACACAAATATACATGAACGGTCACTTTCATGTCTTAGTACAAGCACTTCCATAAAAAAGTGGCGGGGTTAAGCTAGCATTAATGGAACAATTGCAAACTATAACCATCTTAGTCATATGGTGGACAATGTGTGCCATAATATTGAAACAAGAACGTTAGCGATGTGTGCTTCATTCAATGTTGTATCCATTCCTAATTTTGTCCAAGTGTCTTTTGTGGAAACCTTTGGTATTGACTGATGTTATTTTGTGGAAACCTTTGGTATTGACTGATGTTATTTTGTGGAAACCTTTGGTATTGACTGATGTTATTTTGTGGAAACCTTTGGTATTGACTGATGTTATTTTGTGGAAACCTTTGTTATTGACTGATGTTATTTTTGATGATGTACAGTTATATTAGGATTGTTCTTCACGTGCATGAACCGTTGTCCTGTCATTCCGATTATATTATTAGCCAGCGTGTTGAACACATTCTCAGCTACAAATGTGCTATGCTAATTACATTGATAATTTATGTAACACATATAGAATAAGATTATAGCAATGGTCATAACACTTATTATGTTCAAATAACATAAATGTTTAAAACAGCTTAGAAAGGACGAAAACAGAGTACTCCAATTGGAAGAATTGTCTGAAAAAGACGGTCAATGAAAAACATAAAAAACAACAGTACAAATACAAAGTTACAAAAACAAGGAAGTAAACAAAATTTAAGACATACTTGTTTTTATTTACTGTTGCTACTATTTTTATAAACGATGCAGCTTCTTTCTTTAAAAGCGTAGACATTTTTTTTAAGTTATCTGAAATAAAGGTAGAAAGTCATAATACACATACAAACATAGAATCAGCAAAGGTTGCTTGAACTATAACAACATAAAATACAGGCCAATTTATGCTAATGGTTGCTGGAATTCTATGATCTGGCTTGGGATAAACCGAGAAAAATATCGGGGGCAAGTCGAACTTCTCCTTTTGATATGTGTATTACTATCCGCCAAATAATAATAATAATAATAATAAAACAAAACAAACAAATGTTATTACAGAAAAAACAAGTATTAGCCCAATTTTGTTAATGATATTCACCCATGCTCTTAAGATATCATTTTTAAAGAAAGTCTTGGTTGATATTACTATCAGATGTACTGGGAGATCTTAGGGTGTATAAATGTAAGTGTTATTCCAGTTAGCTAAACATTTAATCCTATTTGGGAAATTTTTTTTTTTACATGGGCATCTATTAGAGAAAATCCTTCCACGGCCCCGGAAGATATACTGTCATAACCGTTCTGGTACAATACGAAAATTAAAGTAGACAAAATAAGAAAATTTACTATTTTCTCATAGTTATGTACTACCCACTTTTCTTGTATACAGTCTTACCGAAATTAATACCATGACGACGGAGTAATCCACCATAGTTCTTATCAAGAGTGTTAATGATATTTTCTAGTTCTGTAGAGAAGCCAACAACGTCGAGTGGAATAATCATTGTATCTGATAAATGTCTTGCAATCTCAGCCCAAACTTTCCCTACAGCCTGATGATGCTGTGTATACATATATAGATATATAGATATAAGCGAAATTGATAATAATAACTCTAGTAAATACATGCTGATTGTACTCGTGTAATAAAATATTATTAGTGTACTCATGTAAGATCAAATTCAATATTCTTTATCAAATTGAATGAAAGTTGTGTAATGTCTAATTAATGAAAGTGCCGTCGTGATCGTGATCGTATGGTAGTTGGATTCACAACTACATATGCAATCAGTGCCTATCACCACTAAAGTTGTGAGTTCGAATCCCGCTCATGGTGGCTCATGACTCGAGACACCATTATGTGATCAAGTTTATCAGTAACTCCGTGTACCTCTGTTTCCTTCACCAATAAAACTGACCGCCATGATATTGTTGCGTTATAGCCTAACCCGAAGCATTAAAAGCCGTCTAATACCGAACTGAATGCAATATGGAAGCTACATATATATCACATTGAACGAGCTCCTTGTAATACCATATTGAATAAATCGTTATAATTACAGTTGAACGAACTGGAAATACTAAATTGAACGAAATCTTTATAATATCAAATTGAACAAACAAGGGTAATGACAAAATTACCGAACTGTGAACAATCTTACAAAGGAAAAGTCAAAACTCACAAGTACACAAACTTGTAGGAATATCATCAAATCTTTGCTCTTACTTCTTAATGCTATGTGTTTATTGCAGAAGTGGAAAACACACATTGTATTGTCTTTGGTTAGATTCAACCGGGATGGAACCTACTACCTACCACACTAGAGGTGACAACCATAACCATTACAATAAGGAGGGAATCTCTTTGTATTATATATACCGGGGGGTACCACGGGTCTTACGAATTAATACCATAACCATTACAATACCAAGGAGGGAATCTCTTTGTATTATATATACCACGGGTCTTACGAATTAATGTATTTAAACAAAAAATCCGAATAATGAGTGTGAAAATATGTTCATCAATATGACACGTGATAGATATGCTTTGTAACAGCAATGAAATGATTGACATTTTTTAGAATACTCAGAGCTGCACGGTGTACCACAGTATAAGCCCTCCCATTTGAATTCAGAAAAGTTTTAATAGCTGATTGACAGAGTATGGTACAACATCAAACCCAGATATTAGACCATGGTTTATATACACGCACATTTTTTAACTAAATAATTCATAGAAACATTAAAGGAAAAATATCATTTATGTTACAAAAGATGTATGTACGTAAAGTCCTTACTTGATATTTAATCTAGTAGCTAATTTATTTGTAGTCATTTTTATGGTTTTTAATGCCCAATAGAATTAATAGAGTTTTCATGATAGCATTCTTGGAGACAAGTTGAGTCAGTCAAATTCGCCTTATTAATGATATATAAGTCACACTTACCTTGAACCCTCTATCAATTAATTGATCAACAGCGTAGAATGTCTCGTACTTCGAATGGTACAATGGATAAGACGACAGTTTGTACCGATTCTGAAAGGATATTATTACCTATATAAGATATTAAGTAACCTCTTGGCAATACGTTCATAAATAATCTGTCCGTACAATTTACTATGAGCAATTGTCGCTCAATTATTTTTCTTAATCATATAACATTTCATTAACAAATGTTGCAGTTTTATTCATATTTAAAAATTGGAAAATGTTATTCTTACACAGAGGATAAAGTAGTTCTCAATTTTCACGGGAAATTTTTTTTTGTCTTACGCACCCCGGTGTAAGACAAGCTACACGCCCTGTTACCTGCCAAAAGTATTCGTCGCTCAGTCAAGATTTTTCAGTGTTATTTGTTAACTTTGCTTGTGATCCTTTGTTAATATTGTTTGTAGATGCGATTAAAATAAAATATGCTTTACAAAAGATAATGCTACTAGACAGTCTAATATATCTTTTAAAACTCTTAATGTTGTGTCATTTGCTTACATTTGCATATGATTTTTGTCAAAAGTTATCGATTTGCTGTTCACTGAATCAATCAGCTGATTCACTCACTATTGACGTCACAGTGAAATGACATACATTTCTAATAACAGTGTTTGTATTGATTTGTTCGTTTAAAAACAAACGTTTTCTTTACTATTGTTATATTTATTCTGATATGAAAGCCGAATTTTAAATATTATTACAATTTGAAGCATTCGTGATTTGGTGTTTCTTTCACATTGCGTATTATTTCATTGATGGTTGTGATGCGGTCGTCTTCGAATATACCCACTAGAAAAAAACAAATTTGGGGGGATGTCTGTGTAGGAAAAATAATCAAACACCGATGACAGGTCAAGATCGAGAAATCTCAGACACCCTCGGGTAAGATTTCAATCGTTCTCTGACTCGGGCAAGCCTCGTCAGAGAACGATTTAAATCTTACCCTTGGGTGTCTGAGATTTCTCCATCTTGACCTGTCACCGGTGTTAGATTCTATTAGTATTGAAAATGAAAAACAACCCAAAGAGCTCACTACTTCTCATAGAGAGGATGTTAGTTGCCACTAATAGTGACGAATAGTTAACACAGAAGCATTCCTTATTACAATATACATGTACGACTAAGAAATACCTTGTATCGCTGGAATACATATACTTACAGAATCATACGTAAATCGCAAATCACACGATGGCAGACCAACTAATTGAATCATTGGTTTATAATCACTTCCGGATCCTATTGCAGTGATGCTAGAAACAAAAAACTTTTTTGCTTGTTACTAATATCAATTGGCACATATTATATATGCATGTATTAATAAAGAATACAGTTGTTTTATATAGAAAGTCAAAAGCACTATAACTCTTGATTCTGTATTTAGTTAATAAGCTAAACTTTGTGGAGGTACATTTAGAAAATAAGTGTTGATTACACATTTACTTTTCATTTGAAAGCCAGCATTGCGAAAATTATATTGCACAGACATTGTGTTCATTCGTGATAATTATTATCATATTGTAGTCCGTTAAACTAATTTCATACTATTTTCAGAAACATACTGCCATGTTATACTCAATGATAAACACAGTGGAGTGTTAAAACAAATACTTACACAGGCAGTGCATTCTGGTCTTTAGTATCTCGAGGGAATGCATTCCTCCATTTATCGTAGACCGTTTTGAAACCATCATTGGGGTCAGGATTTGGCACCTGTGTGATGCAAACGTACAAAATAATTATTAAGAGAATTTTGTTTATTGGTATCTAATAGACCCGTGATCATGCTATATATGATATAGGGTAAATACATTGTTTTTGAAAATTGTAGAATATTATATTGGTGTCATGATTAACATCTATCTTAATGGCACCTATATGTAGCAAATCACTGTCTATAATGGACAGCTTCATTTGTCCCACTGTACACAATTGTAAGCTGTTTATAAAGGGCACACTTTCAGGCTTGCTTGAGTGCCCTTTAAATTTAGGTTTCACTGTCGTAAATATTACCAGGATTGGATCGAATTGCGGATAACGCCATATGGAAGCGTAAGTTGATGATTTTCGCCAGGTATTTACAGCCATGAAATATCTATAAACCTAATCAAAGTTGCTTTCACTATTAAGAGGAAATAAGACAAAAATAGGAAATAGTACATACCTTTTTGGTTGCCGAAAATATAAGTTGATTCAGCAAAGGCGTAGATTTTGCTTTGAAGGAATAGTTTCCTAAAAATGTAGACCAGACAATGCAATAAAAAGAAAACGAAAAAAGTAATACAATGTCGGAAAATTTTAAAAACCTACTTGCAAAAACACAGAAAGGGGCAAAATGGACAGCCTAACACATTAATGCATACTGTTCACTGGATTGGTTCAAACTTGCTTTCATATAGATACTATTGAGTGTGGTGGACATATGAGAGCAATGTATATGTTTGCGTGAGTACTTTTTGTGTATAAAGTTCACATCCAACTGTATATGTTAAGTGGTTATTTACACCATGATTGCAATTAAAACCGATATTTCTTTTGCTATTAAGCTGATGTCATGTGTCATGGAGCAGGATATTTTCATGTAGTGCAAATGATGTACAATCTACACACTGCTTAGATATACCATACGACCGTTTCTCAATAGTTGGTCTTGCCTTCTTATGCCATATCTACTTGGGATGTACATTATTCAATCTTAACTTCAAACGCTATGATTTTAGATGATCGGATTTGGAACTGGTATTGTGGTATTTTTTCATTTGTCAATTTATACCTTAGCCACAGCGAGTGGCGTTAGTCACTATATCCCCAACCCTAAACATACAGTGAGTGACAGCGCGGGGTCACTGGTGGAGCATTCACTGCTTAGGTTTCCGGAACACATCAGGTCATTCCCGATTTTTTGTTGAGATTCGTCTTAATCAGTCTTTGAGTTTCTGTGTAGTGTTTTGTAAATCAATGGTTTTCCATTTGTCGTTTTCGTTTTCGTGTTTGCCATTGTGTTGTCTGTACTATTACGATTTACAGTATCTCAAAATTTTTCGGAGGGTCCGGGTGGCTCAATAAGTTACGTAGTTGAATTACATAACAACTCATACAAGCCACTTTCAGCAATATTTCAGCTATATCCTGGCGACCAGTTTTAGTGATGGAGTAAGCCGGAGTACCCGGAGAGAACCACCGACCATGGGCAAGTAACTTTTGTAATTTACAAAGCAGGGCGCGAACACACACCGTATTGGTAATATGCATGTATGAGTTGTTATGTAATCCAACAATCTAACTAAATGAGCCACTCGCTTGTATGAGTTGTTATGTAATCCAACAATCTAACTAAATGAGCCACTCTCTTAACATTTGATCTTACCATTTAAAGTTATATCTACAATTTATAAACTTAGCAACATTTAATGCTAATTTTCTACTGACGGTATGGTATTTTATGTTTCTCATTTTACGTCATATCTAT
This sequence comes from Gigantidas platifrons, assembly GCA_002080005.1. Lineage (NCBI taxonomy): Eukaryota > Metazoa > Mollusca > Bivalvia > Mytilida > Modiolidae > Gigantidas > Gigantidas platifrons. The sequence continues at coordinate 64,145 of MJUT01061805.1, forward strand.
TTTTAGATTCATTATCTTTAAATCTTACCTTCTAATGCTAAATCTACATTAAGATATGCTATGGAACGTTCGGCTAGATTCTTCACATATTGCTGAAATACAAGTACAGTAATTAGAAAAAAATACAATAAATAAATATTATGTACAACATCCGATACAATAACAACACAATAAATAGAAAACATAAGGAAGTTAAATAAATTCATCTTAAGTTAATATATGAGTATACTTATTTATATATAGGAAATAAAGAGATCCCATGGAGAGAACATAATCAAGCGACGTTTCATTCCAATCGTTTTCAAGGGTGTCCCCTATCCCGTTCCCATTACCGTTACGAAGAAATAAAAACAACACACAATAAGGGCTTCGGTGGTGTAATGATAAACATGGCCTCGAGTGTGGTATATCGTGGGTTCTCGCACAGGTTAAAGACAATACAATTGGCATTTAGTTTTTCTTCATTAAGCATACAGCATTAAGGAGAAAGAACAAACACTGGTTGGTATCAGAATAATGCGTCCGAGTGGAGCGACATGTCTACTCGCGCAGACTGTTTTTTCAGTGAGCCAACACTATAGAAATGCAACAGACTGTTGGATTACTAAAAGCGAACTTCCTCATCATCGTTCTATTGAAAGTAACTTGTCATCATGATATAGCTGACATCTATCGAATGGAACTTGTTCTTGCCACGTTTTAGCTGAAAAAGCTACTCAATTGGCATTAAGCAACAATCACTTACTCACTAAGTCAAGCTAAATATTCACATACTATTTTTGCTCGACAAATGTAATGAATACGGGACAAATATTTAGTGTTCACGACGCGTTTCTGGAATAACCTTCACCAACATCGAAAGCCAAATAACGTAAAGTTTTGTATAAACCCTATTATTTGTTTTATTTTTAACTGAATGCTGGTTTCACTCTTTGACTTTAAAACATTTAATAAAAACGTAGAAAAGCGGTAAAATAGTACAGCCATGCACTTCCTGAAATAGTCAGACATATTTGCTAAATACCTCTACCCACTCTGTAGATCCAATTAGACCATATTCCTCAGCTCCCCAGCTACAAAATATAATCGATCGACGAGGACGCCATCTATCTTAAATAAAGGTATTATGCATAATAATATCATGATAATACACTGGGTTGCGCACACCCAATTTCAATACAAGTCTCATGTACATTTCAAGTAATTTAATTGATTTTTATATTCAGTTTTGATTTGTGCAACCAAATATTTTCTTAACGCGACAGTCATCTATTGTTTCAAAAATGATATAATTTGTTATATTTAATGATGTTTTTACTACTAGGTTTCCAAAGCTCAACAGGTAACAACATGTGATATGGGTACCAGAAACATCTATCCTTCTATAAGCGACGGTATATTACAAAAATGTGTCCAGTCAAGGTAATTTGCCTGCCCAAATAAAACAATATATATATCCTTTTAAAAGTTATATCGAAGTGATTCATTTAAGCCTGAAAGCGATGAACAATTAAAGAATATTAAATTGATCTTCTGATCATCTCTGCCATTATGCGGGATTAATATGTGGTCATCAGACTATCAGTTAAACTATGTCAGGAAAGGTTTTTTCGCTATCCTTTATTTCTCTACCATTTGATGGATGCTGCTGCAAGATATTTCCTGCTCTGCTATAGAACTACTAATAATGTCAGATACTATGCCACTTGTATAATATCTGACATTACAATGTATATCAATTTGCAATTCCCTGACGGTTTTCAGTTTCCAATATTGTATATGATTTTTGAAATCAATTCTGTTTATTATCTTTTTGCATTGATATAATGTGATTTGCAATGTCTGAAAATACCTTACACATATTTATATAACATAACATTTTAAAAGGAATTGTCGAAACTCTCTTTTGAAATGAATTACCACTCAAACACACCGAAAGTTAAATGTAATTTTGGAATACATTGTATAACTCACTTGTTTTGACCAGTTGTCCTATGACGCGTGATATTTCTTTCATTACAGCTGTTCCACTAGAGGGATCTATGGCACCAAACACCCAGGCATCTCTGTGATTTCCAAGAAGTACATACCTATCTGAAAAATTGATACATTTTACAAGTTGATCTGAATAGTATTATGGTGAAACAGACAGTGAACATTACCACTCCGTACTGAAATCGATCAGAAAAAAAAAATCCCAAAAAGATATGACACCTTAAATAAATACGATTTCGATATTTTGAAATTTGGTAAATTCAACACACTGTCAACATACACAATAAAGCTCATTAATTACTATTATAAGAAGTGCGTAAAATTATCATTATAATAGACGACGAGATGAAAACATCCGTTGGAAGAATATTCAAGTTCGAAAAATTAAAAACCCATGATTCAGAAATGTCATTGATATGTGCTATATCCTGTAATTGCACTCATAATCTCCACTAAATCTTTGCTTTAGAATAAAACGAGACAAACATTCGTTGGAAAAATATGTTTTTTTGTTTATTTGTTTGTTTGTTTGTTTGTTTGTTTGTTTTTTTTTTTCAAAACCAAGAAAATATGACTTAGAAATGTCATTATCGATCTTTGCCGTGACCGCACTGTAAATCTTTAATTTTTTTAAAAAGAATAAGACGACACACAAAATAAACCAGTTAGGATATTATGATAATTCGCAAAAGAAAAGAAACAAAAAACCTTAGAGAATACAGAAGGGGCAATCAAAAACCTAGATTGAGATATGTCATCGATCTGTGCGGTATCCTCAGATCGCACTTGTATTTTCACCCTAATCTCTCCGATTTGTGAAATATATATTAAAACAAAACATACCTGGTTCAACAGCTCCTCTAATGATACCAATTACATTGTATGTCTTACGTCTCTGATTAGAGGTAGATATCCTCATCTTGACTTTCCTAAAGATTGAAGTATTATAGATACATTGGTTTACTCACATAGCCAATATAACAGAATCTTAAAACATAAATGTAAATTGTAAAACTAAAACAAACAAACAAACGAAACAAAACATATTATTAGAATTAAATTCGGAAATGGCGGTAAAATACGTCAATGGCCCCAAAAATGACACTGGCAAAACATAAGCGTCATATAGCACCTATTACATTTGTGTGGCAATCACCTTAAAATGCACCAGAGACTTTTATGTCATTTGTGTTGTTTTATCTAGGTAGATTGTAATATTCATGTATTCTGTTGTCTCTCTCAGTACTATAAATGTATCAAGTAAATAAAACTTGCTACCTTTTGATTAATGCAGGTAAATATTGATGCTTTGAGCGAAGGTTATTCCAGAAATGGGATGTGCGCACTAAATTTGATATCTACGTTTTATTTTAATTTGCTCATTGTAAGTTATGTACTAGTAATTCATAAAAAAAGTACAACAGAACAATCCTGGTGATACACATTAACAAGTATCAAAATTATATAGTTTCATTCTTCTTATTTACCATGATGAATGTGTTAGCTTCCCACCGAATCTGTATGTAATATTTGGTATGGCACCTTTCCAGTCTTGTGGTACTTCATTCCCAGTCATTTCCCTGTTAAACAGTAATGAAATTAAATCATACTACCATTTATTATATAATCTGATTAAAACAGCCATAATACGTTTAAATCAGCCTGTATCATACAATAGCTCTGCCCAGCTTAATATCTATAAAGCTTTTTGGCCCCGGGCCAATACAGCTGTGGTCCGTATTGGCCCGGGGCCGAAAAAGCTGTATAGATTCGGGTTTGCAATCTTACTTCCGTTCCGACATTAGGTTCGCATACTACAATTCTTCATGACGTAATTATTACAAACATGTCATCTGACAAGGCTGTCGTTGACAGTGAGCCTGTGGCTTTCCCACAAAGAAAGAAGCCAAGCAAATCTTGCACCAATTTGCAAAGGAAATTGGGAGCTTTTAATTCTGTTAAAAGCCTATGGGCCTTGGGCCAATACAGCTGAGCTCGAATCTATACCAGGGCCAATACAGGAACAACCAGTTAATAACACTATAGTATAAACATTTCATGTTGTCTCTATAATGTGGTCATGTATGTTTTATATAATCTAAAGATTATTGTGTAAAAGCAGAATTCATAATAATCTGTATTTAACCTCAGTAAATAAAAGAAAATTCAACTACTTTATTGATTTTTGATAGAACATTTGATAGAATGTCTTGCAACTTGGGACCAAAACCTGGACTTTTAAGGTTATAGTTCAACCATAATCTCGACTTTAATAGTCTTTATTGGCTTGTAAGCGAGGGAGGGAGGGGATGATCGTATTCCTGAACCCACTGCATGCGGGTGTGAGTCTAAATACACAAGAACAATCATAACAATATATATTTTGTAAATACAACATGTATGTTGCTCTTGTATTAAGACCTCACCAGTCATGTCTGAATCAGTTTGTATTTCGATTTACGGATTACCCATTTGATCTTTAAACTCTTCTTCTATCAAGTGTTCAATAAACAATTTTGGAAGGCCTGTTGTTGCTTTTGGTAGATTTCGGAATTTGGATAGCGGATAACATTGGTTCCACATGTTATTTTCATGACAGGTTCTTTTTGGGGAAGGTGTGTGGAGTGTGGGAATGTTGTATTTTTTCAATGGAATCTATCAAACATAATAAGATACCGTAATATTTTCTGTGCAATGCCATATCCGATAGGGTGTGTTGGTATTGTTGGTAAACCTGTATTGGGATCATTTTCATCAAGACGATAAGCTGTTTCTATTAATAAAAAAAACGTGTCCAATTATCCAATTATATATTTCAAATATACCAGAGAGTGACATGCATAAAAACAATTACTAAGTACTCAAGTGTGTGTTATTTGAAATTCAAACTAGATGTACACGTGTCTAAACAGATGACAGCGGATATGCACAGATTGTCAGTCACAATTCCGTCCTTATTTGCTCTTTCATGACTTATCTCCGTATCTTCAACATGAATGACACGACGGGTGCTAACATTCCAGAACACCCGAGTTAATCTTCCGGTATTGATGGGTTTATTTGCTTAATCTTTAGTTTGGTCGGTCAAAAGTGGATTTTGGTAATTGTTTATCTGTTATTCTCCATTGTATTTTTTATCGTTTGATTTACGGTTTCTGATCACTAGTACCCTTTTGTAATCTTCAATTATTTCGCTATACATTAATTTTAAAATCTAATATATGTTCCTGAGTAGGTTGTCACAACCAAAAATTGAAGATGGGTAACATTCATGGGATAGGAAATACAACATTTTCTGGAGTACTCGGAGTACATGCGACCCAAGCTTTTGTTCTTTTGTTTTATTTTACCTGTTGTTATTATAGACTTTTATACAATATGTTATTTTAATGAAGGTGATCATAATGTAGCTTTTTTTTATATCACTTTTGGTGTAACACTATTAAACAATTTCAATATAATCTGTAGTGCATATAACTACTATATGAATGCATTGTAACATTGTTTTTCTCAAAAGATATTTGAAAGAAACTTGATTAAATATTGAACAACCTGTGGCTGGATATCCAGGTGTTAAAGGGTCACCCACTAACATCAGTGATCCTCTCTGTGAGCCGGAAGATGGGAGCCACCAGTCATGAGGATAAACTTGAGAAATATTGGTTTGTCCATCAGCATAGTCAGCTGGATCAGAGTACAGTATGATACCTATGGCCCCATGTTCTGATGCTAATCTAGTCTACAATATATCGTAGTTAATACCAATTTTAGGAATATTGATATTTAAGTTAAAAACACAGAGCGCACCTGTATAGGCAATTGCAAACAAATATAGATTAATAGTTACTTCATTAAGACCGCGGGATGTTTGAGTCCGTAATACTATTGTTATTTTACTAAGAGTGTATGTTTGATTCCAAAGAACTATGATAACTCCACCACTGTCTATTGAAGTACATGTACTAAGAAGGGAAATCCACCACTGTCTATTGAAGTACATGTACTAAGAAGGGAAATCCACCACTGTCTATTGAAGTACATGTACTAAGGGAACCCCATCACTGTCTATTGAAGTACATGTACTAAGAAGGGAAATCCACCACTGTCTATTGAAGTACATGTACTAAGAAGGGAAATCCATCACTGTCTATTGAAGTACATGTACTAAGAAGGGAAATCCACCACTGTCTATTGAAGTACATGTACTAAGAAGGGAAATCCACCACTGTCTATTGAAGTATATGTACTAAGAAGGGAAATCCACCACTGTCTATTGAAGTACATGTACTAAGAAGGGAAATCCACCACTGTCTATTGAAGTACATGTACTAAGAAGGGAAATTGAGCGTCGTCTACACGTGAGTTAGAGGTATCGATCGTCTACACGTGAGTTAGAGGTATCCATTTTGTCTCTGTCTCTACGATTTCCTTTATGAGATTTTGAAACTAATTCGGAGGGCGTGGTTTATTTTGCTTTGTTTTGCATACTACGAGCCATTCTACAGTTAACGAACACAATCGACAATATCAGAAAGAAAAAACACGCACAACCCAAACAACCCCCAAAAAAAGAAAGAAATCGGCTAAAATCTAGTTCCTGGTTGAAAATGTAGATATAATGGGATTAATGGGCTGGTAAATCTATTTATAGAAAAGACTGAAGATACAAAAGGGGTAATCAGAATATGTACATTGAAGAAGAACAGACAACACAATAGCCATAAGAAAAAGGGCAAAAGGACAAACAATGATCTACAAAACATACACATAAAACTAAAGGAATGTCTACATACTTTGTCTCCACGGAATATCTTCCCATATCTGGCTATAACTATCTTCCCAGATACGTTCACATTTATTTTCTCCAGATGTCTGTAATCATCTACTCTCCCATAATTCACATAAATTAATTCTTTCTGCAAAATGACGAAATTTAGTATGTTAGTGTTCCATACAATCTGATTATTTAAACCGTACATATAAAACCTGGGTGATAGTGTGGTCGTGATAATATGGTAGTTGGATTTACAACTACCTTTACAATCAGCGCCAATCACTACTGACATTGTGAGTTCGAATCACAATCAGGCTGAGTGTACTCGATAAAAAATTATGTGATAAAGATTGCCAGTTGATTGTGACAGGTCGGTGATATTCCCCGTTTTCCTCCACCAATCGAATTGACCCCCACAATATAACTGAGAGTGGTGTCCAACACCATAACCCTAATCCTAATCCTAACCCATAAACCGCCTAGGCCGCTATCGTATGGTAGCTTGAATTTAGAAATACCTGGATACAAGTAGTGTACATGGGCTCGATACTGCGCATACTCGCAAGCATTTTATTAGTGGAATTGTCTATGCAATGTATTAAACATTGGTATATTTATGCAAGAAATACTACTGAAAACAATTAACATTATATTTCGTCGAATCTGTTCTGCATATCTTAATCACAGTTGAATGAAATATGAGTATCATGATTTTGCTAAGAAACACTAGACAAACTAGGTGTATTTGTATATATTTTGTTTTTATAGTATGAACAGTACAGTGACGTCACGGTTTCTGCTATCTTGACAGGGCCTGTCATTGAAAACGTTTATCAGTTATGCAAGTAGGGTTGTAATATATTGGGGCTATTCCGGTTTCATTGACACATCAACTTAAAATAGGTTATGCATAACCACAATAAGGAAAAAAATAATAATAAAACGATTACTGCTTTCTTTTCTAAAATACTCAAAATATGTTTGTAAAATGCTTGCATTCAGTAACTTTCGTATGGCAAAATACATTTTTGTTCATAAATCAAGCAACATGCGCTGTGAACTGTTACTAACACATTTTAGCGTTGTATGTACTATCATTTGTACAACACAATGAAAATATGCATATAACATTTCTGATGAAATAAGTATATAGAAACTAAAAATTATCGACCCTTACCGATTCTACAGTTCCAGTTGCAGAGTAAGCATTGAAGGGTGGAACTACATTACTCTTATTTTCGGATTCGTGTAGAATCCGTTCATACAAAGGAGATTCGTAAATAATGTCGCCAGTGTCACTAACTATTTGTATCTGGTTCATATTGCCTTTATTTGTTGTATTTGGGTATGATAGAAGTACATCATATTCACTGATGATTGCCTCATCAAAACCATTGTCTTTCCAGAACTTTCGTAAATCATCAGCCTGTTCCCAGTCTGCAGATGTTCCCGCCAAATGTGGTTTCTCCGATAGTTCTCTGTTGACAAAATGAGTTACTAAATTTACATTTCACCAACCTATAAAGTCAATATAATATAAAAAAAAAAAAAAAGAAGATAATTGCCCGACACAAAGTTGTCTTGTCACATAAATATACAATTATGCGAATTATTTATCAGAGATACAGTAAAAGCCCATGTCGATGTGCTATGCTGAACAATTAAAGGGGATTGGCTACGATTTTGACCAAAAAAATTATATGTTTTGGAAATTGGTAAATAGCTTTAAAATGATGAAATAAATGTGAATATTTCACATTAAACAGTTTATCGAACCACTTTCCGCCTTTTGAGAACGAAAATTACCATCGATTACTTATTTGCTTGCAAGCAAATAATTTGACCCGAGCGCTTTTTCCGTTTGCAATTGACCTTGTCGCTTATTAACTGCCAACTTGAATGGTTCTTTATCCGTAATTAACAGCGACTGAAAGCAGATTAACAAAAAAGAAATAAGTGCATTGTTGACTAATTTAATGACGATAATGACGTCCATTTCTTGGTTGATCTCAAAACACGAGCAGTTGCAGGTTTTTCCCCGATGCGCGTACATTTCATAACATTTATAAGTTAAAAAAAAAACACGTTTTATTAAGGCATCAATCATATCTGATAGTTTCTATGGGTAATAACAATTTACTATTTGGCAGATAATGCCACATTAAGTATTATTAAATACAACTGCTACTCTTGTATACAAGAAGTATTGCCAACCAAGTGTAATTGATGAATTGAAACATACATATCTACATATATGACATACATACTTTAAATATTGTCTTATATTCTCCGCTTTGATAGCATTTAGAATTATATCACTTATGGCAGGGTCAGCGTCTTGTATGATGGCCGATGGTATACCTGGCAGAAATACTCCATCTCCTTTAAAATCTGTAGGACAAATGACAAAGCGTCCTATTACTATTCCAATTACAAGAAATAATCCTGCAAGTAAGGAAACAATTATACAAATCGCTCTCTTTTTGGTTAAACTTAGACCGTTTCCTCCTTTAACCATTGGATCACTTGAATCTGACGGCATTCTAGGGAAACTCTCCACACACTTGATTAATTCAATGCGAAATAGTTACAGATATATTCATATCAAGGTCTTGCCTTGTTATTTCTACGAACGCATATTTCAAAATACGTGCTATTTGATAATATCAGAGACGTCCTTCGCCTTGTTGTATACACATGTTCACGAACACAAGCACTAATATTGTTTACAACATTTATTGTGATAATTGGCATGTTTACAATCTCTGTAGCTGATATATATATATATCTACATATACTATTTGTCTTAATATTCTACTAATTTTTCGCTCTCAATTGGTAAAGTACAACAAAACACGTGTACATATGAAACAAATTATCGGAATGCCCTCAGTCATAATTTGTTATATATATATGCAAAAGCATAACTTTGAAAACCTCTTGATTAAATTAAATATGTCAAACTAGAGGTCGTATGTATTGACATTCACCAGTTTATGTCACGCAGATTATTGACCCTTGATTCAGTAATTTATGTTGATATTTGCTAAATGCTGTCTGTAATATTATATTTAAAATATTGTTGTCTTTGTAAGAAATGCGAAAGATACAAAGACGTGATAAATAATCATAAATAAATACAAAATGTGAAACACAAAGGTACAGAAAGAAAGGTCGGCAAATACATGTGTTGTTCACCCCCGGTTTTTAGTGGGGTTCGTGTTACTCGACGCTGACGCTGTGACAGGGTTATATCAATTTCCGATGCTGTCAAGAAGAGTAAGTTTGAAAAAAGAACCATAATTTCTCAATAAAACATTGGAACAATATCAAAATCATATAGATGGATTAATAGGCGACCGTTCTAACCATTTAATGTATATAGAAGAAGAAAAGGGGTCCCTCTAATATAAGAAACGAAACGCAACGAAACGAAACGGAACCTGGCGAAACGAAACGAAACCTGGCGAAACGAAACGGAACGTGGGGAAACGAAACGAAACGAAACGAAATTGAAACGAAACTAAACGAAACCTGGCGAAACGAAACGAAACGAAATGGAAATCGAATGGAAATAAAATTGAAACAAAACAACACAAGAGGAAAAAATTCAACCAAATTCATTCCTATTTATATATACTTCATGTGCATATATTAAAAACGTTTGAAAATAAACCCAATGAAACGAGCAGAACTAGAAGTACGTTACTTATCACGAACAGATAGTGCTAAATTATGTTATGAGAGATGAAAAGGTTCGAAATATGTAATAAACACCGTTGATACACTTCTAAAAACTTGTGTCAAGACAAATCCAGAAAAAAATGAAATCGAATAAAAAAACAAATTCAAAGTACTCCGTAAAGTGTGATTTTAGGGAGAGTTACACAACTTCCATTGGCATGTTCTCAAAAGTTCTTGTCAAGCG
>MJUT01061805.1:83209-96771 GCA_002080005.1 Gigantidas platifrons
GGTTGTGATTAAACAGACCTTCTCCTTTTGACATGTAGATTACTATATATTCGTCATATAATAATAATAATGATAATAATAATAACAACAACAATAATAATAGTAATAATAAAAACAAACAAACAAATGTTATTTTTAACACAAAAACAAATTTCCTGCGAATTTTCATCATGATATTCAGTCAAGCACTTAAGCTATCACAGGTAAAGAAAGTCTAGGTTCCTGAAAATAAATCCCCTGGAAGATATTAATATCAGGTGTGCTGGGGGATCTTGAGATGGATAAATATTGTTATTATACTAGTAGTGCATTAATAAAATTAGCTAATTTTTTTTTTATCATTTTTGGGCAAATGTGATTGTTACATCTGTATCTATTACAGAAAATCCTTCCACAGTCACTGGTACAATAAGAAAATTAAAGTCAACATAATGCCAATTTGTTACTCTCTCTTACTGATGCATGGGGTCCGTGTTGTTAATCTTTTTAGTTTTTTTGTGTTGTCATATTATATGTCTTTATGTTCTGAGTACCGTGCTGTGTTGTCCGTTACGATTTTCGCATAAAAAACGATGTTCGGTTCGGCGCCGTTACCTCCATTTGTTTGTAGGAGGGCTTATGTCTTACGTTATTTGTGTTTGTTTTCGTATAGTGGTATCAAACACATATTGTGTAGTTTTTTTGTCGTCTTGTGTACCCTATATTGCCAGTTTCTCTGGATTTTCTATTTGTGATCGAGCCTTCGGTTTTCTCTAACGTTTATTTCTTAGTACGACTTGGTATTTCTCACCTTTCTTATAAAGTCTTACCGAAATTAACACCATGACGACGCAGTAATCCACCATAGCTGTTATCAAGAGTGTTAATGATATGTTCCACTTCTGTGGAGAAGCCAACAACATCTAGTGGAATAATCATTGCATCTGATAACTGTCTTGCAATCTCAGCCCAAACTTGACCTACAGCTTGATGATGCTGTTAAATAGAATACATATACATGTATAAATTGAAAGTAACAACTTCAGTAGAAACAACCTGATTTTACTCGTGAAATGAAATAATAGTTACAACTCATTGTACTCATGTATTGATATACTGATTGTAATGAGTGTACTCGTGCAATAGCAAATTGGGTAGTCATGTAATAACTAATTTAATATTCTTTATCAAACTGAATGAAAGCTTTGTAATGACTAATTAATAGCTACGAATGATAGCCTTCGTCATCGTATGGTAGTTGGGTACTCTGCTTACCCGCACCAATAAAACTGACCGCCATGATATAACTGAACTATTGTTGAAAGTGGCGTTAAACACCAAAACCTACATGTTGTACCATGACATAAGCCCCGCCTATTTACATTTAGATTCAACAAAGTTGTAATACTTGATTGACTGCGCATGGTACAATATCACTTCCAGATAATAGACCATGATTTTCTACAAACGCATTTTTTAAGCTGCATAATTCATAAAAACATCAAAGGAAAAATATCTTTTATGCTACAAAAGATGTATATACGTATCATTCTTACTGTTTAGCACTTAATATTTCTTCTATTAATCTAGCAGCCAATTTATTTGTAGCCATTTTATGTTTTTATTAATGTCCAAGGGAGCATTCATGATGGCCTCCTTGGAGAGAAGTTGAGTCAGTCAAACATACCTTGTTAATAATTTATAGGTAATATTTACCTTGAACCCTCTATCAATTAATTGATCAACAGCATAGAATGTTTCATACTTTGAATGGTACAAAGGATAAGACGACAGTTTGTAGCGATTCTGAAAGAATATTATTGCCTATATCAAATATGTGGTAACCTATTTGATATACCAACAAATATCATTAAAACTATTCAATAGCAAATAAAAAGTTAAACAAATATGACAATCAGAAGCCCTCAATTGAAGAAGAACAAGTACTACAATATCTAAGAAAAACAATGGTATAAAAAACACTACACAACATTTAAATAGTGAGCAAGACGACTCCCATAATAAAACAAGGTGGACTCCAGTGCTCCGGAAGGGTAAGCACTTCTTGGTCCATAAGTGGCACCTTCGTGTTACTGTGTAACCAGTCACGTGCACCCCTCTACAAGCAATAGACTTCCAAACACATTATGACAATGGCAAATGTCGATGAAAATCCATAGGTTCTCCCTTCAGACAGGTAATGAAAATAAAGGTACTGAGTAGGTTTTGTTTATCAACAGTAATTGTTTTTATTACCTATTCTAGTATACTAAGGTATTGTTCAACGAAATAATCAGTACTGAGTCGATATTATTTCTCAATTGGTTGGCTGTATGTTGCTAAAGTTTACAGACAAATATTTCATTCATATTCAAAATCTGAATAAATTCAACAAAATCTAACAAAAAAGACAGAAATGAGGGAAGGATGGGACAACCGGAGGTGCGAATTTTCACTGCCACTGGAAAAGTATGGACAGTTGGATAGGGGCGAAATATGTTGCCTTTTGTAGCAACTGTAATGCCCATTCCCTTTTTAGAAATATACAAAATATCTTCGTATGGCAGGACTGTAACAGTCTCCAAATACGATGCGAACTATTGTCCACGGTCAGGCTTTCCGTATTAAAATCCGACTACCCTCAGACAACCCCTTGCTCAAAATAGAGACGCACTGTGTGTTGAATAATAGGAATCATTACCAGTACCCATTATTATTTATCGAAACGAGTAGTATTACACAAAATTATATTATTTAGCTAAATGTACTTTCAGGTACTGTAAAAAGGGTATCGGTGTAGTACGTTTATACACAATCTGTAGGTACAATTTACCGTGCGCTATTGTCGCTCTTTATTTTTAATGTCTTTAATCATATGCAATTTCATTAACAACTGGTGCAGTTTTATTCATATTTCAAGATTGTTCTTCTCATAGAGAAGATGTCAGTTTTCACCAATAGTGATGAAGAGGCAACACTCCTTATTTCATGTGAAAAAACTTCGTGTCATATGCATACGTCTACTTACTGAATCATACGTAAATCGCAAATCGCATGATGGCAGGCCAACTAATTGAATCATTGGTTTATAATCACTTCCGGATCCTATTGCAGTGATCCTAGAAACAAAGAACCATTTTGTTTGTTACTAATATCAATTGGCACATATAATGAATACATGTATTAATAAAGAATACAGTTGTTTTATATTTTAAATAGAAAGTCAACAGGCCTAAAACTCTTGATTCAGTATTTAGTTAAGGAACATACTAAACTGATAATGGGCTTTGGACCACTTTGTGGTCATACATTAAGAAAAAATATGTTGATTATGCCTTGTTATGGCCATTTTGAACCCAGTATTGGGTAAATTATATTGGACAGAAATTCTATTCATTCCCTATGATTAAAATTATACTGTAGTCCATTAAGCTAATTTCATACTATTTTCCGGAACCTACCACCCGTGTTATAGTCAACAATAAACACAGCGGAATGTTGACATAAATACTTACACAGGCATTGCATTCCTGTCTTTAGGATCTCTAGGGAATGAATTCCTCCATTTATCGTAGACCGTTTTGAAGCCATCATTAGGGTCAGGATTTGGCACCTGTATGATACAAACATACAAAATAATAATAATTATCCAAAGATTATTGTTTACTGGTATAACATAGAGTCATGATCATGTTAACACAGCTTTTTAAATTTGCAAAATAAAATGAGGTTATAATATTGGTGTCATTATTAAAACCTACCTTAATGGCAACTCTATATAACAAATCACTGTCTACGAAGGACAGTCGTATTTTCCCCATTATTGAATAGTGGACATACATTTTGTATTTGTAAATTGCATATAAAGAGTAATTGCTCATAATGGGCACATTTCCAGATTTCCTTGAGTGCCCTGTAAATCCAGTTTTGACTGTAATAAATACATGTACTACAAGTTTTGGAATGTTATATATTGCGGGGCTGCCATTGATGAGATCATATGGCAGTACAGGTGGTGTAAAGAAGATTGACGATTTTCTCATTGTATTAATACCCATGATAATGCTGAAATATTTATAATCCTAATCAAAATTTATTTTCCTATTAAGACAAAAACAGGAAATAGTACATACCTTTTTTGTGGCCGAAAATATAAGTTGATTCAGCAAGGGTGTGGATTTTGCTTTAAAGGAATAGTTTCCTAGAAATGGAAATCAGACGATACAGTAAAACGAAAAAGAAAAAAAAAATACTACACTCTCGGAAAAGTTTCAATATCCACTCGCATAGTCATATAAATAGGCAAACTCAACACCTAAAACATATATGTATGATCGCTCACTGCTCACTTCTCTGGCTTGGTACAAATTTGTTTCATATAGACAATATTTAATGTGATGGACATATAATAAGGATGTATATGTTTGCTTGGGTACGATTTGTGTAATAAAGTTCACACCCAACAGTATAATTTAAGCGGTTATTGACATATTGAGGTGGTAACCACGAATGCATTTAAAACATATCTATATCAAAATGCACAATATTTAATGTTAAAATCAAATGCAATGCTTCTACGATTTTCAATGATCGGATGTGGAACTGACGTTGTGGTATTAGTCTATTTGTCGATTTATGCCTTACCCACAGTGAGTGTCTTTAAACACCATAGCTCTAACCCTAAACCTACAGTGAGTGATAGTGGTGGAACCTTCACTGCTTAAGTGTCCGGAACACATGAGGTCATTCCCAATTTTTGTTTGAGATTCGTCTTAATCAGTCTTTAGGTTACTGTGTAGTATTTCCATTTGTCGTTTTCATGTTTGCCATTGTGCTGTTTGTCCTACTACAATTTACTGTTTCTCTAAGATTTTCTTATATATCAGAAATGACTGTTTCTCAACATTTGATCTTGCCTTTAAATTTCATATCTACAATTTATATACTTAGCAACATTTACTGCTAATTTTCTACTGACGGTATGGTATTTTATGTTTCTCATTTGACGTCATATCTATTTTGAGATTCATTATCTTTAAATCTTACCTTCTAATGCTAAATCTACATTAAGATATGCTATGGAACGTTCGGCTAGATTCTTCACATATTGCTGAAATACAAGTACAGTAATTAGAAAAAATACAATAAAAAATATTATGCACAACATCCGATACAATAACAACACAATAAATAGAAAAAATAAAGAAGTTAAATAAATTCATCTTAAGTTAATATATGAGTATACTTATTTATATATAGGAAATAAACAGATCCCTTGGAGAGAACATAAACAAGCGACGTTCCATTCCAATCGTTTTCAAGGATGTCCCCTGTCCCATTCCCATTATACCGTTACGAAGAAAGAAAAAAAAAAGAAAAAAAAAACCCCACACAATAAGCGCTTCGGTGGTGTAGTCATAACCGTGCTTGCCTCGAGTGTGGCACATCGTGGATTCTAGCACAGTTCAACGACAATACAATTGGCATTTATTGTTTCTTCACTAAGCAGGCAGCGTTAAGGAGAAAGAACAAATACTGGTTGGCATCAGGATAATGCGTCCGAGTGGAGCGACATGTCTACCCGCAGACTGTTGTTTCAGTGAGCCAGTACTATAACAATCCAATTGATTGTGTTGGCTTAGCTAAAAGCGGACCTCAACATCATCGTCCTATCGAATAGAACTTCTTCTTGCCACGATATAGCTGAAAAAGTTACTCAATTGGCATTAAACAACAATCACTTATTCACTAAGCCAAGTAAAATATTCACATACTTTAGTATCATTTTGTTCAACAAATGTAATGATTACGGGACAAACACTTTGTGTTCACGACGACGCGTTTTTGTAATAACCTTCATCATGTACACTCAACATCGAAAGCCAAATAATCTAAAGTTTTGCATGAACCCTATTACTTGTTTTTATTTTCAGCTGAATGCTGGTTTCACTCTTTGACATTAACACATTTTAATAAAAACGTAGAAAAGCGGTAAAATAATACAGCCATGCATTTCCTGAAATAGTCAGACATATTTGCTCAATACCTCTACCCACTCTGTAGATCCAATTAGACCATATTCCTCAGCTCCCCAGCTACAAAATATAATCGATCGACGAGGACGCCATCTATCTTAAATAAAGGTATTATGCATAATAATATAATACACTGGGTTGCGCACACCCAATTTCAATACAATTCTCATGTACATTTCAAGTAATTTAATTAATTTTTATATTCAGTTTTGATTTATGCAACCAAGTATTTTCTTAACACGAGACAGTCATCTATTGTTTCAAAACATGATATAATTTGTTATATGTAATAATGTTTTTACAACTATAGGTTTCCAAAGCTCAACAGGTAACAACATGTGATATGGGTACCAGAAAAAGCTATCCTTCGATAAGCGACGGTATATTACATAAGTGTGTCCAGTCATTGCAATTTGCCTGCTCAAATAAAACAATATATATATATATATATATCCTTTTAAAAGTTATAACGAAGTGATTCATTTAAGCCTGAAAGCGATGAACAATTAAAGAATATTAAATAGATCTTCTGATCATCTCTGCCATTATGCGAGATTAATATGTGGTCATCAGAATATCGGTTAAACTATGTCATGAAAGGTTTTTTCGTTATCCTTTATTTCTCTACCATGTGATGGATGCTGCTGCAAGATATTTCCTGCTCTGCTATAAAACTACTAATAATGTCAGATACTATACCACTTGTATAATATCTGACATTACAATGTATATTAATTTGGATTCTCCGTTTCCGCTATTGTATATGATTTTTTTAAATCAATTCTTATTTAAACTTTTTTGTATTCATATAATGTGATTAACAATGTCTGAGACTACCTTACATTTATTTATATAACATATGATTTTAACAGGAATTGTCGGATCTCTATTTTGAAATGAATTATCAGTCAAACACACCGAAAGTGAAATATGATTTTGGAATAGATTGTATAACTCACTTGTTTTGACCAGCTGTCCCATGACACGTGATATCTCTTTCATTACAGCTGTTCCACTAGAGGGATCTATAGCACCAAACACCCAGGCATCTCTGTGATTCCCAAGAAGTACATATCTGTCTGAAATATTGATACAACATTTTATAACTTATTGATCTGAAATAATATTATGCTGAAACAGAGGATGAAAATTACCAAACAAAAGATCTTACGTCTTAAATAAATAAGATTTCAATATTTAGATTTTCGGTAATAAAGTATGAAAATGACTTGAATTCAACACACTGGAAACACATTGAATAAAACTCATCAATTATTATTAAAAGAAGTGCGTAAGATGATCATTATGATAGAAGACGAGATGAAAACATCCGTTGGAAGAACATTCCTGTTCGGAAAATTAAAATCCTATGATTCAGAAATGTCATCAATATGTGCTATATCCTGTGATTGCACCCGCAATCTCTACTAAATCTTTGTTTTAGAATAAAACGAGACAAACATCCGTTGAAAATATACTTGTTTTTTGCAAAACCAAGAACATATGATTTAGAAATGTCATCATCGTTGTGTGCTCCATCCTATAACAGCACTGGAAATTTCTAATATATTTAATATTAAAGAGATTATGATAATTGGCAAAAAAAAAAAAAAAAAAAAACGTTAGAGAATACCGTAGGGGGAATCAAAAACCAACGATTTAGATATGTCATCAATGGATGCGGCATCCTGTGATCGATCTGGCAATCTCCCCCCAATGTTTACGATTTGTGAAATATATATTAAAACAAATCATACCTGGTTCAACAGCTCCTCTAATGATACCAATTACATTGTATGTCTTACGTCTCTGATTAGAGGTAGATATCCTCATCTTGACTTTCCTGAAGATTGAAGTATTATAGATAAATTTATACAAGTGGTATACATTTAAGCCATAATATTGTCCTGTGAAAATGTGTCCGATTGTATCTTTTTCAAATGAAAAATTCCCAACAGACCAAAAGAAGTCATCTCTGCGCTTTATTCCGTCCTCGGATTTTATCATAGGAGACAATTGTAAGCCATAATAGTGTCATGTGAAAATGTGTCCGATTGTATCTTTTTCAAATGAAAAATCCCCAACAAACCAAAAAAAGTCATCTCTGCACTTTATTCCGTCCTCGGACTTTATCATAGGAGACAATTGTAAGCCATATTAATGGCATGTGAAAATGTGTCCGATTGTATCTTTATCAAATGAAAAATCCCCAACAACCCAAAAGAAGTCACCTCTGCGTTTTATTCCGTCCTCGGACTTTATCATAGAAAACAATTGTAACAGAGGACAATATTTCACGGCGGACACTATTTAAGCCTACATACATGAACAACATCTTGTAACATAGATATAAACATAAATATAATTGTTAAAAAAACACCAGTCAAACTAAATCGAACCAGCGAATCAAGACATATTATTAGCATTACATTCGTCATTGCACGTCAATGCCCCCAAAAATGACGCTGGCAAAACATAAGTGTCATATAGTACCGTATTATTGGTGAACGGAGAAACAAGCCGAACGTAATACCACTGCATTGTTGGCTAATTTGCTTCGACCCTTTGGTTTTATCGCTCCGATAGACTTTTAGATTATTCGGCTTTCAAATATTTTGGACTTGAGCGTACCTGATGAAGGTGATTCTAGAAACGTACCTGATGAAGGTGATTCTAGAAACGTACCTGATGAAGGTGATTCTAGAAACGTACCTGATGAAGGTGATTCTAGAAACGTACCTGATGAAGGTGATTCTAGAAACGTACCTGTTGAAGGTGATTCTAGAAACGTACCTGATGAAGGTGATTCTAGAAACGTACCTGATGAAGGTGATTCTAGAAACGTACCTGATGAAGGTGATTCTAGAAACGTACCTGATGAAGGTGATTCTAGAAACGTACCTGATGAAGGTGATTCTAGAAACGCGTCACGTGCACTAAAATCGATATCTATGTTTATGATTTAATTTGATTTTAATATTTCAATCTGATTGGCTAATCCGCCTGGGGAAATTTTGGCTATAGCATACTCGATAACCTGGGTTGGTATTGTGACGTCACCAACGTATTCATCCGCCAACGAGAAATTAAAATAGTCACATGAAATAATCGTAATTCAAATCGAGGAATATTAAATTTTGTTGTGAAAATTAAATTATAAGGAATATTTGAAATTGTTGAACAGGTTATGAAAAGCGTAAACTGACCCAAACCAGGTTATGCAAGTATAACCTGTTCAACGATTTCAAATATTCCTTAAATATTTTAATTCTTCTATTGCAATTCATGTACTAGTCATTCGTGTATAAAAAAAACTCTTATGATGCACATTAACAAGTACTAAATGATACATAGTTTAATTCTTCTTAGTTACCATGATGTCTGTGTTAACTTTCCACCAAATCTGTATGTAATATTAGGTATGGAACCTTTCCAGTCTTGTGGCACCTCAATTCCAGTCATTTCCCTATTAAAAAAGTGTTGAAATGAAATCAGCCTCCTTCGTATAAACATTTCAAATATTATCTTTAGAAAGTGGTCATGTTTGTTTTAGCTACTCTAAAGATTATTATTTACATTAGAATTCATAACCATCTGTATTTTACCTCAGGAAATAGAAGAATATTCCATTATCCTGTTGATTATTGATATAACATATGATAAAAATATGATGATCCTGCAACATATGGGTCACAGTTCAACCACAATCCTTATCTTAATACTTTAGTTCAACCATAATATTGACTTAAATAATCTGTCTTGGCTTTTAAGAGAGGGAGGGAAGGGATAATCATATCTCTGAACCCAATGCCTATGTGTGTGTGACTCTCTGACCCCAATGCCTATGTGTGTGTGACTCTCTGAACCCAATGCCTATGTGTGTGTGACTCTCTGAACCCAATGCCTATGTGTGTGTGTGACTCTCTGAACCCAATGTCTATGTGTGTGTGACTCTCTGAACCCAATGCCTATGTGTGTGTGACTCTCTGAACCCAATGCCTATGTGTGTGTGACTAAATATATAAGCAAGATATAACAATATAGATTTTGAAAATATAACATGTATGTATCTCCTTATTAGGTTTTCACCAGGTAGGCAAGGGAGATTGTAAACTTATTCCCACACCCAGTTCGATTTTCCAATAAGTAGAAATTAAATGTTTTTATTAAGTGGGTCAAATTGGTTTCTAATGTTTTTTCATGATATTTTTTTCCACATCTTTGTCAAATAGAATACTTACCGTAATATTTTCTGTCCAATACCATATCCGATCGGGTGTGTTGGAATAGTTGGTAAAAATGCCTCAGGATCCTTTTCATCAAGACGATAAGCTGTTTCTATTATTAAGAAAGCAATTCAAATTATCCAATATTTCAAATAGTAAACTATAACAGAGGAAGACATGCATCAAAACACAATTGCTTAAGCGTGTGCTACTAGTATATGAAATTACAATTAGTGGTAGGCGTGTCTAGACAGATGACCACGGCTATGCACAGTCTCTCATAGTCACAATTCCGGCATCATGTCCTCTTTCATTACCTATCTCCGCATGGGCAACATCATTAACGCGACCCAGTGCTACTAGTGGAGCAGGAACTGATTACCCGTCCGGAGCACCCGAGTTAATCTTTCGGTTTTTGGTGCGTTTATTTGCTTAATATTTAGTTTTATCAGAAATGATTTGTTGGTAATTGCTTTTCTTTTTAGTTTTTATTTCGCCATTGCATTTTCTATCATTTACTTACGTGTCCTGATGACCCTTTTGATATCTTCAAACATTAAATTTTTCCTATATGAATATGAAAATCTAATTTTTATTTCCTTAGTCAGGTATTAGAATAAGATATTCAAGATTTGTATCATTAATGAGAAAGGAAATGTTAAATCTTTCGGAATACACAGAGTTCGTGCTGCCTAAGTGTTTGTTCTCATGTTTTGTGTAACCTGGTCTATTTACAGACTGTTTTCCAATCATAAAAGATGTTCTCCCCACAAAGCTGATGACATTAACAATATATTTCCTTTTCTCCATTTGTAACAGATTTGTTATTCAGTTTTGTGTTGGTTTATGGTGCCTAACGCCACTTTCAACAATATTTCAGTCATATCGTGAAATATTGTTGAAAATGGCGTTAAACATCATAACCCCTTAAAAAACATTATTTGATGGAACCACTATATATTGAACAACCTGTTGCTGGATATCCGGGTGTTAAAGGGTCACCACCAATTAACACCAGTGTTCCACTCTGTGAGCCAGAGGCTGGGAGCCACCAGTCATGGGGATAAACTTGAGAAGCATTGGTCTGTCCATCAGCATAGTCAGCTGGATCAGAGTACAGTATGAACCCTATGGCACCATGTTCTGATGCTAATCTTGTCTACAACATATCGTAGTTAAAAGCAATTACAAAGAAATGTATTGAAATATCAAGGTTTAAGCTAAAAACACAGAGCGCAAAATAATATAGATTAATGTTGTTTCACTAAGAGGGGATGTTTGAGTCCATCAAAGTATTGTGATTTCACTAAGAGGGGATGTCTGAGTCCAGAAAACTATTGTGATTTCACTAAAAGGGGATGGTTGAGCCCAGAAAACTATTGTGATTTCCCTAAGAGGGGAAGCTTGAGTCCAGAAAACTATTGTTATTTCAATAAGAGGGGATGTTTGAGTCCAGAAAACTATTGTGATTTCACTAAGAGGAGATGCTTTAGTCCATAAAACTATTGTGATTTCAACAAGAGGAGATGCTTTAGTCCATAAAACTATTGTGATTTCAACAAGAGGAGATGGATTGAGTCCATAAAACTATTGTTATTTCAATAAGAGGAGATGCTTGAGTCCATAAAACTATTATTATTTCAATAAGAGGAGATGCTTGAGTCCATAAAACAATTATGATTTCAATAAAAGGACATGTGTGAGTCCAGAAAACTATTGTGATTTCAACAAGAGGAGAGATGTTTGAGTCCATAAAACTATTGTGATTTCAATAAGAGGAGATGCTTGAGTCCAGAAAACTATTGTGATTTCAACAAGAGGAGAGATGCTTGAGTCCAGAAAACTATTGTGATTTCAACAAGAGGAGATGCTTGAGTCCATAAAACTATTGTGATTTCACTAAGAGGGGATGCCTGAGTCCATCAAACTATTGTTATTTCAATTAGAGGAGATGTTCAAGTCCAGAAAACTATTGCTATTTCACTGAGAGGGGATGTTTGAGTCCAGAAAACTATTGTTATTTTACTAAGAAGGGATGCTTGAGTCCATAAATTATTGTGATTTCACTAAGAGGGGATGCTTGAGTCCAGAAAACTATTGTGATTTCACTAAGAGGGGATGTTTAAGTCCAGAAAACTATTGTGATTTCACTTAGAGGGGATGTTTGAGTCCAGAAAACTATTGTGATTTCACTAAGAGGGGATGTTTAAGTCCAGAAAACTATTGTGATTTCTCTAAGAGGGGATGTTTGAGTCCAGAAAACTATTGTGATTTCACTAAGAGGAGATGCTTGAGTCCATATATTATTGTGATTTCACTAAGAGGGGATGCTTGAGTACATAAAACTATCATTATTTCAATAAGAGGAGATGCTCGAGTCCAGAAAACAATTATGATTTCAACAAGAGGAGAGATGTTTGAGTTCATAAAACTATTGTGATTTCAATAAGAGGAGATGCTTGAGTCCAGAAAACTATTGTGATTTCAACAAGAGGAGAGATGCTTGAGTCCAGAAAACTATTGTGATTTCAACAAGAGGAGATGCTTGAGTCCATAAAACTATTGTGATTTCACTAAGAGGGGATGCTTGAGTCCATAAAACTATTATTATTTCAATAAGAGATGTTTGAGTACAGAAAACCATTGTGATTTCAATAAGAGGAGATGTTTGAGTCCAGAAAACTATTGTTATTTCAACAAGAGGAGATGTCGGAGTCCATAAAACTATTGTTATTTCAATAAGAGGAGATGCTTGAGTCCAGAAAACTATTGTTATTTCAATAAGAGGAGATGTTTGAGTCCATAAAACTATTGTGATTTCACTAAGAGGAGATGCTTGAGTCCATAAAACAATTATGATTTCAATAAAAGGACATGTGTGAGTCCAGAAAACTATTGTGATTTCAACAAGAGGAGAGATGTTTGAGTCCATAAAACTATTGTGATTTCAATAAGAGGAGATGCTTGAGTCCAGAAAACTATTGTGATTTCAACAAGAGGAGAGATGCTTGAGTCCAGAAAACTATTGTGATTTCAACAAGAGGAGATGCTTGAGTCCATAACAATATTGTGATTGCACTAAGAGGGGATGCTTGAGTCCATAAAACTATTATTATTTCAATAAGAGGAGATGTTTGAGTCCAGAAAACCATTGTGATTTCAATAAGAGGAGATGTGTGAGTCCAGAAAACTATTTTTATTTCAACAAGAGGAGATGTCGGAGTCCATAAAACTATTGTGATTTCACTAAGAGGGGATGCCTGAGTCCATCAAACTATTGTTATTTCAATTAGAGGAGATGTTCAAGTCCAGAAAACTATTG
>MJUT01061805.1:97054-110573 GCA_002080005.1 Gigantidas platifrons
GAGATGCTTGAGTCCAGAAAACTATTGTGATTTCAACAAGAGGAGATGCTTGAGTCCATAACAATATTGTGATTGCACTAAGAGGGGATGCTTGAGTCCATAAATCTATTATTATTTCAATAAGAGGAGATGTTTGAGTCCAGAAAACCATTGTGATTTCAATAAGAGGAGATGTGTGAGTCCAGAAAACTATTGTTATTTCAACAAGAGGAGATGTCGGAGTCCATAAAACTATTGTGATTTCACTAAGAGGGGATGCCTGAGTCCATCAAACTATTGTTATTTCAATTAGAGGAGATGTTCAAGTCCAGAAAACTATTGTTATTTCAATAAGAGGAGATGCTTGAGTCCAGAAAACTATTGTTATTTCACTAAGAGGGGATGTTTGAGTCCAGAAAACTATTGTGATTTCACTGAGAGGGGATGTTTGAGTCCAGAAAACTATTGTTATTTTACTAAGAAGGGATGCTTGAGTCCATAAATTATTGTGACTTCACTAANTTGAGTCCAGAAAACTATTGTGATTTCACTAAGAGGGGATGTTTAAGTCCAGAAAACTATTGTGATTTCACTTAGAGGGGATGTTTGAGTCCAGAAAACTATTGTGATTTCACTAAGAGGGGATGTTTAAGTCCAAAAAACTATTGTGATTTCACTAAGAGGGGATGTTTGAGTCCAGAAAACTATTGTGATTTCACTAAGAGGAGATGCTTGAGTCCATATATTATTGTGATTTCACTAAGAGGGGATGCTTGAGTACATAAAACTATTATTATTTCAATAAGAGGAGATGTTCGAGTCCAGAAAACAATTATGATTTCAATAAAAGGAGATGTGTGAGTCCAGAAAACTATTGTGATTTCACTAAGAGGGGATGTTTAAGTCCAGAAAACTATTGTTATTTCTATAAGAGAAGATGTTTGAGTCCAGAAAACTATTGTTATTTTACTAAGAGGGGATGTTTAAGTCCAGAAAACTATTGTGATTTCACTAAGAGGGGATGTTTGAGTCCAGAAAACTATTGTGATTTCACTAAGAGGAGATGCTTGAGTCCATAAATTATTGTGATTTCACTAAGAGGGGATGCTTGAGTACATAAAACTATCATTATTTCAATAAGAGGAGATGCTCGAGTCCAGAAAACAATTATGATTTCAATAAAAGGAGATGTGTGAGTCCAGAAAACTATTGTTATTTCAATAAGAGAAGATGTTTGAGTCCAGAAAACTATTGTGATTTCACTAAGAGGGGATGTTTAAGTCCAGAATACTATTGTTATTTCAATAAGAGAAGATGTTTGAGTCCAGAAAACTATTGTTATTTTACTAAGAGGGGATGTTTAAGTCCAGAAACCTATTGTTATTTCAATAAGAGAAGATCCTTGAGTGCAGAAAACTATTGTGATTTCACTAAGAGGGAATGTTTGAGTCCAGAAAACTATTGTGATTTCACTAAGAGGGGATGTTTGAGTCCAGAAAACTATTGTGATTTCACTAAGAGGGATGCTTGAGTCCAGAAAACTATTGTGATTTCCTTAAGAGGGGAAGCTTGAGTCCAGAAAACTATTGTTATTTCAATAAGAGGGGATGTTTGAGTCCAGAATACTATTGTGATTTCACTAAGAGGGGATGTTTAAGTCCAGAAAACTATTGTTATTTCAATAAGAGAAGATGTTTGAGTCCAGAAAACTATTGTTATTTTACTAAGAGGGGATGTTTAAGTCCAGAAAACTATTGTTATTTCAATAAGAGAAGATGCTTGAGTCCAGAAAACTATTGTGATTTCACTAAGAGGGGATGTTTGAGTCCAGAAAACTATTGTGATTTCACTAAGAGGGATGCTTGAGTCCAGAAAACTATTGTGATTTCACTACGAGGGGATGTTTGAGTCCAGAAAACTATTGTGATTTCACTAAGAGGGGATGCTTGAGTCCAGAAAACTATTGTGATTTCACTAAGAGGGGATGTTTGAGTCCAGAAAACTATTGTCATTTCACTAAGAGGGGATGCTTGAGTCCAGAAAACTATTGTGATTTCACTAAGAGGGGATGCTTGAGTCCAGAAAACTATTGTGATTTCACTAAGAGGGGATGTTTGAGTCCAGAAAACTATTGTCATTTCACTAAGAGGGATGCTTGAGTCCAGAAAACTATTGTAACTCCGCCACTTTCTATTTAAGATCCTGTACTAAGCAGGTAAATCTATATATACATCGGTTAGAGGCATCGATTTAGCATCTGTTTCTACGAGTTATTAATTAGATTTTAGAACTATTCCGAGAGAGTGGTATTTTTTGTTGTTTTCTGCATTTTCTTATACGCACCAATCTACAGTTACAGAACAAGATCGACAGAAAGAGCCACATCCTCAAAACCCCAAAACCAAAAAAGCTATCAATATTTTTCTGGGTGATTATTAATCTTTTTTTCTTTTGGCTATTATATTGTTTGCCGGCTTCTGATTACCTTTGTGATATCTTAAAATTATGACCATAACTCACGACACATTTAGTCCACACGTGTAACCACATGGGCTGAATACTGCGTATGCTCGCAAAACATTTTATTAGTGGAAGTGTCTAAGCAATGCTTTGTAAATTGGTCTATTTATGTGAGAAATACTACTGGAAAAAAATGGCTGGCAAATCTATTGATAGAAATGTATACATACTTTGTCTCCACGGAATATCTTCCCATATCTGGCTATAACGATCTTCCCTGAGACGTTCACATTTATCTTCTCCAGATATCTATAATCTTCTACTCTCCCGTAATTCACATAAATTAATTCATTCTACAAAATAACTAAATTTAGAATGTTTGTGTTCCATATTATCTTATTATATGAACCGTACACAACGCCTAAGGGCCGGTGTGGTCTTGATCATATGGTAGTTGGATTTACACCTATCACCACCGAAATTGTGAGTTCGAATCCCGATCAGGCGAGGTTTACTCTATGCGACATAATGTGATAGAGGTTGGCAGTGACTTGCGACAGGTCGATGGTTTTCTCCGTGTACTCCTGTTTACTCCACCAATAAAATTGACCACCACGATATAACTGATGATTGAAGGAAGGAACAATCTAAGGCTTACCAAACAGACATCGATTTGTATAATTGTTTCGGTACTTGTAATTGTAATAGTAATACACCAAGCGTTCTTAACTGTTACTAACACATTTTAGCGTTTTATGTACTATCATTTGTGCAACCCAATGAAAATATGTATATAGCATTTCTGATGAAACTAGTATATACAAAATCAAAATTATTGACCCTTACCGATTCTACTGTTCCAGTTGCAGAGTAAGCATTGAAGGGTGGAACTACATTACTCTTATTTTCGGATTCGTGTAGAATCTGTTCATACAATGGAGATTCGTAAATAATATCGCCAGTGTCACTAACTATTTGTATCTGGTTCATATTGTCTTTATTTGTTGTATTTGGGTATGATAGAAGTACATCATATTCACTGATGATTGCCTCATCAAAACCATTGTCTTTCCAGAACTTTCGTAGATCATCAGCCTGTTCCCAGTCTGCAGATGTTCCCGCCAAATGTGGTTTCTCCGATAGTTCCCTGTTGACAAAATGAGTTACTAAATTTACATTTCACCAACCTATAAAGTCAATATAATATATAAAAAAATGCTCGACATACCCACACGTCCCAAAACAAAAACATACCTTAATTAAAATTGTCTTTTCCTAATTAATAAATTGGCATATAGATATACAATTCTGCGAATTATTTATCAGAAACATCAAAAGCACCTTTCGTTACACTGTACTGAACAATTAAGTCTTTAATACAACTGAAATTCCTGGCGCAATATGTTTTGCCAACCATGTGTAATTGATAATTGAAATATATATATATCTACATACAGTATACCTACTTTAAATATTGTCTTATATTCTCCGCCTTAATAGCATTTAGAATTTCACTACTTATCGTTGGGTCAGCCTCTTGTATGATGGCCGATGGTACACCTGGCAGAAATACTCCATCTCCACCAAAGTCTGTAGGACATATGACAAAGCGTCCTATTACTATTCCAATTACAAGAACTAATCCTGCAAGTAAGGAAACAATTATACAAATCGCTATTTTTTTTGGGTAAAACTTAGATCGTTCCCTCCTTTAACCATTGGGTCACTTGAATCTGACTGCATTCTAGGGAAGCTCTTCGCAATTTTTGATAAGTTCAATGCGAAAACTTTCTAAATTCAATCCTTAACCATAGATTCACTTGATTCTGAGTATATTCTAGGGAAGCTCTTCGCAAAATATCTACATATATGTTCATATCAAGGTTATGGTTTGTTATTTGAAAGAACGCAATTTGCAAATTATGTGCATTTTGATAATAACACAACCGTCCTTAACCTTGTTGTATACACATGTTCAAGAACGCAAGCACTAAGATTGCTTACAACATTTATTTGTTAGTTAACGAGACTGTAATAATTGGCTTGTTTACTATCTCTGTAGATGATATACAGTGAAATCTGTCTAAATCGAACCTACTTGAGGCCAACTTTTGTGCTCGGAATGGACAGATCGTCGCTTTTTCAATGCAAAATTAACTAAGAATTCCTTCACTGGACTTTACTTTTATAATTCAAATTTTCAGCTTATACAAAATGCCAGGTTATTCAGAATTCGGTTTAGATAGGTTCCACTGTATATACTATTTGTCTTAATATTCTACTTATTGTTTTACTATCACTTAGTAACGTACAACAAAACACGTGTGGATATTAAACAAATTATCTGAATGCCTTCAACCATAGTTTTGTTATCTGCAAAATCATGACTTTGAAAACCTCTTGATTAATATGTCAAAGTAGTAGAGGTCATGTATCTTGACATTCACCAATTTATGTCACGCAGTTTATTGACCCTTGATTCGGTTATCTATGCTGATATTTGTTTAATGCTGTCTGCAATATTATATTTGATGTTTTCTTTGTAAAAAAGGCAGACGTGATAAATGCAAAATATTAAACAAGTGACGAAGAAAGTAAAGAAAGAAACGTAAGCAAATACATGTATTATTCTGGTCTCCCACGAAATCCATGAATTTATTTGGATGTTCATGACTAATTGAAATTAAATATGTTAGAAGCATCATTAATGACTGTTTTGTCCAAAGAGTAATGGTCTTTAACCAACATATTCTACCTATCTAGCTAGTGGTCAGTTAACTACGGGCAATCATCCACCCTGCTATTGTATGGTCCATGTTTATGTTGTCATTCATTTTTGTGATAGTATGTGATCTTTTTAGTGGATTCGAATCTGTGCAGGTTTTTTCTATTGTTTATATATATTATCTATTGCCATTTGACATCCATTTATCAAGAGGGAACGGTTGTGATCCCATTAATTGGTTTAACCCCGCCACATTATGCCTGTCCCAAGTCAGGATCTGGATTTCCAAGGTCATATGTAATGTTATTTTTGTATTCAGTTATTTAAGATGACAGGCAATTGTACTTTTTTCGCGCAAGGGGAATTGTTGACCATTACTCTTTAAACTTTATTTTCATAACCTTCAATGATTTGAGGTGAGAGGTCATTGGTCGCTTTGTTGCTATTGGTGGAGGTGTTGACAATCATTGTTTACACTTTCCTTCCATAACCATTAATTAATACCTTAATATATAAATACTTATCACATAAAAACGACCAGCCTTTACTTTTCCCGCGGTGCTGAAAATAAAAAAAAGTGTATTTTTTTATTATCTCCCTTTTACAAATAAATTCCTTACTTTTTGTTTTTATAGCAGAACCTTGTTTTTTTGTACCCGTAAATTGTATCATATTCCATGTATTTAGTATCGGTGTTTTTGCACTAAGAGAAATATAACTTAATATTTTGAGTGAGTGAGTGATTTTTACTTAACCAAAACTCGGCAATTTTTCAGCTATATCATGGCCAGAACAAGTTAATTTTCTGTGAGATGATGATGAGGTACGTATACGTTTTGTACTAGATCACCAAATCTAGTTGGATTGGTATAGTGCTAGTTGACTGAAACAACAGTCCGAGGATAGGCATGTCGCTCCACTCGGACACATTATTCTGATTCCGAGCCAAGCTATTTCTCCTTAATGCCGCGTGCTCAGTGTAGAAGCAACAAATACCAATTGTATAGTCTTTGGTTTGGTCCGACCAGTGCTCGAATCCACGAGCTACCTAACTATATTTTGAGATTTTTATTTTTTATAAAATAGTGTTGGAGATCCCATACAGTAGGTAGGTAAAAGTAAGTACACGTACACACACAATAAAACCAACAAAGTTCAATATATATCAATTACATTCTTAAGGTAACTAAATATATGTAACATATTAGGCACATTGTACCCTCGTAAAACTAAAACAATTGAACTATAAACCTAATGTTTTATCTCATTCAGTGAATACCGTTACATTTTATATGTTTAGTCAAGCGTGAGAAAAAATATGAAAAAATGAGATTTGAACATTTTATAGTAAGTATTTGTTTTCTTTGTATAGATTTGTATGATTTTCACAAAAATAAATAAGTAAATAAATAAATAAATAATTTATAGTAAAAATAATGATAGAAAATACAAGAAGCTCAATCCTTAAACATACAAATGTGCAAAAACAGATTAAGTCATTTATATCAATGTATTTATCATTCTTGATCTTTCTTTGCCATATTACCATGTAAGAGTTATATTTACGTTTTTATCATACAGGTCATACTTGCATTGGCTATTGACACGCAAACAATGTAGGCATTTTTCTCATCTATAAGCTGTCGCTTAGCAATCTTGTTTTTGCTTATGTAATTCTTTGACTATAGTTATGCTTCAGAATAAGTTTTATTATTTAGTCATTAATAGCACATTTCTGATATATCATTAGTTATATTATTGAAATGCCTGTACCAAGCCAGTAAAATGAGTGGTCGTGTATATATATTTAAAAAATTGCTGAGTTAGATTGCTGTCTAATTATATTATTAAGTATATTTGTACCATTTACACACGCTTCGACACATGTCTTATGTCTATCTCTAGATTTTCCTTACGAGACAAGGTAACACTTCGACTATTGAAACTATATTTTAATTTAGCGGATGTGGTCGAGTGGTCTAGGGCGCTGGACATAAGGCTAAGCGATTGGAGCTGCAGTGTGAGTTCAAATCCCGTCGAGGGAAGAACACAAATTTGTCAGCTCTAACACTGTTTGGTCTAATTTTCAGACATATCTATATATACATGTGGGATAGGGTATTGATTGTACCTCTGTTTATGTCATCTTTTTTGTACAGGTTTTTGGAAGTGTTTCCAGAGTGCGGTATTGTTTTTTGAAGTGTTTCCAGAGTCCGGTATTGTTTTTTGAAGTGTTTCCAGAGTCCGGTATTGTTTTTTGAAGTGTTTCCAGAGTCCGGTATTGTTTTTTGAAGTGTTTCCAGAGTCGGTATTGTTTTTTGAAGTGTTTCCAGAGTCCGGTATTGTTTTTTGAAGTGTTTCCAGAGTCCGGTATTGTTTTTTGAAGTGTTTCCAGAGTCCGGTATTGTTTTTTGATGTGTTTCCAGAGTGCGGTATTGTTTTTTGAAGTGTTTCCAGAGTGCGGTATTGTTTTTTGAAGTGTTTCCAGAGTGCGGTATTGTTTTTTGAAGTGTTTCCAGAGTCCGGTATTGTTTTACATTTTATTACACATTTTCTGTTATACAACCTATATTTTGTATGTTTTCAATTGCAGTCCAATCCCTAGTGTGTTCCGGTCCAGTCCAAGAGTCATGAACAATGGGAAACAAGAATAGTATCTACAACATAGACCTCAAAGACAGCTTCTTATCTGACCAGTAATGAACAATGGGAAACAAGAATAGTATCTACAACATAGACCTCAAGGACAGCTTCTTATCTGACGCCATCAATACCCACAATAAACACAGAGCTGATCATAAATGTCCGCCATTACAACACGCTGACGACCTCAGTGAACTTGCTCACAAGATAGCATATTATACATCTACTAGGAATAAAGATCTTAAAAACAGACTGTCTAAAGATAGAATAGAAAATACGCACGGAGAAAATACTGCTTTAAAAATATTAACGACAAATCAGAATTATTCTGGTAAAAACTTTTTTTATAGATAATTGACGTTTTCTTCCGCCATTTTTTTTAAAAACAGGAAGTTAAAACGGTAATACCAGACAAATATCAAACTCTAAATCACAAGCACAGAAACCGTTACAAGACAACAACGTCTAATAGACGTATAAAACACATATTTGGTCCCATAAAACTAGCTTATCTCCGCCACTTTTCATTGAAGTTCCTGCATCAAGCTAGGAAAGTTGGCTGTCATGTATTTGTTTGTTAGGGGTATCGATTTTGCCTCTTTCAACGATTTTTCTTTTGGATTTTGAGAACTGTTCCAACAAGTGTGGTATTTTTGGTTTTTCTCTTTATTATATAGGCAGTGAATGCACTGAATACAATACAAACACCAACAATACCTATACATGTTGATATAAATAATGGGAGAATCTTTGGTTTACTTCAATTTACGGTTTCTGATTGCCCCTTTTGTATCTTTAAACTCTTCTTATATTTTTCGTTAATTACGATAGTTCTCTATGGAAACGTATATATATAATAAATGTTAGAGTATACCGAAGGGCCATTAAAAAGGAACAATCCAAAGAAACTGGCAGAATAGGGTACACAAGACACAGAACGAAATTAGAGGGTTTCTGGAATACCATTCATCACGTGACTCAAAGTAAAAAAAGATTGGTAATCTACATAATTCTAAAGATCTGGGAAGCAAGAAAACAGAAAACCAAAGTGTCTAAACAGAGTAGCCAAAATCCGCTAAGTGTCTAAACAGAGTAACCAAAATTGGCTAAGATGATATGCCTGAAGGAGGAGAACCTTAGTTTTAATAATTCCATACATTATTTAGGAACCGTACATGTAACCTTATCTAAGCTAAGGTTCTCCACCCACAAGCATAGGAATTTTTCAGCTATATCATGGCGACCAGTTTTAGTGGTGGAGGAAGCCGGAGTACCCGGAGAGAACCACCGACCCTGGGCAAGCAACTGGTAAACTTTATCACTTGCGGCTGCGAGTCGAGTGCACCCTTTTTTGTAGTTTACAAAGCCGGGCGCGAACCCACGCCGTATTGGTGATACGCTTGTATGAGTTGTTAGATCCAACGACCTAACTCATTGAGCCACCCGGGCCCATCACAGGCATATGTGATCTTATCCAATTTTGTCTATTCTATTTAAGTCCTTTGGTTTTATTACGCACAAGCACTTTAAAATTATTTGGATTTCCAATCTTTCTATTTTGATCGTACCTGATGAAGATTATTCCAAAAACGCATCATGCGCACTCAATTTGATATCTACGGTTTGATTTCAAGTATAAATATATCTAAATAACGATGACAGTGATAGTAACCTTGGTTACTGGACAGATGATACTCTCGGGGACTAATAGTCCACCAGCAGTGGTATCGACCCAGTGATAGTAACACTGACTACTGGGCGGATGATACTCTCGGGGACTAATAGTCCACCAGCAGTGGTATCGACGCGTTTCTGAAATAACACTCATCAGGTACACTATCAACTTTTGATATATCAACCCGAACTATTAAAGGCATACAAGATGTCAGAATTGATTTTTTATATATTAAAAGTTGCCAATATTCGATGTTTTATACTAATAAAATGTTCTGAACAAGAAGCCAGGTTTAAAAAATATGTTATAATGTCGTAATTAGTGAACAAAATTCGAATGTCTGTCAGTGGAATCGCCATTAACACACTTTCCAATCTGTTGACTTTGAGGGTACCTGATGAGTGTTATTTGACTTTCCAATCTGTTGACTTTGAGGGTACCTGAGGAGTGTTATTTGACTTTCCAATCTGTTGACTTTGAGGGTACCTGATGAGTGTTATTTGACTTTCCAATCTGTTGACTTTGAGGGTACCTGAGGAGTGTTATTTGACTTTCCAATCTGTTGACTTTGAGGGTACCTGAGGAGTGTTATTTGACTTTCCAATCTGTTGACTTTGAGGGTACCTGATGAGTGTTATTTGACTTTCCAATCTGTTGACTTTGAGGGTACCTGATGAGTGTTATTCTATAAATGCGTCCTGCACACTATTTAGGGGGAGGGGATGAAAAAAATATTGTAAAATTTGTGTGGGGGTCAATTTCCAATTTGCCAAAACTGTCACATCATATAGAAAAAATGTCCAGTCCCCCCCCCCTCCTCCCTCATGGTAAATAATGACCGTTTCCTAAATAAGATATCCACGTTAGTATGATTAACATTATTATTATTGTCTGGTAAATGAAAATTAGGATCGGACACGAGTTAAAGACTTCATATTGCAGTCTCCTTTACATAACCATCATAATAATGCGTATATTGAAAATATTACATCAGAAAATTATCAAATTTAATTAACAATGATACAATTAAAATCAACATAAAACATAATAAATAAAAATTACTTATTTTAGAAATACTTACCATTGTGCATGTATCCAAATTACTGCAACATCAAAATATTGACATTGACTTTTGTTGATAAATAAGAAAATATATAATATATTTTTGTTTACAATTGTACGTTACGATGACGATGTCATCACCTGTACATTGTGTAACGTACCTGTGTCATGCTTCGGTGAGTGCTACAGCTATAAATAGCTAATTCAATGAATTGAAATGTATTTTGTATAATATTCAATAAAAGTGCACCCACAATACGGTTTAATGTTTGTGTATTTTTAACGATTTTGACATTATAGGTGGTAGTATCGACTAGATAAAGGTTACTAAACTGTGAAATTTAATTGGTATATTAAATGTATATTTACCTAATATCTCGCTGAATATTGAGAGGAAAGAAATGTTAAATATTTTTTGTTTTTTACATTTTAATTGTTTGTGCCCTGAAATATTTTGACTATGGTGAATGTCTAACAACTTGGCACTAGAACTAGAATTATGGGGGGGGGGGGGGAGATAACAATTATTAAACTATGAAGATATTAATTGGTATATTGTATTAATCTTATCGGTCGTTGAATATTGACCTGAGGAAGAAGAGTTTTAAAATGTTTGTTTTTTTTTTTTACGTTTTAATCTTTGTGCTCTTGAATATTATGATCATGGTGTCTTTCCAACCAACTGACACAAGAACTCGAATTATTGACGAGGTTAAGATTATTAAACTGTGAAAATAGTGAATGCAAAATGTATATTATATTTATCTATTCTCTCGATGAACATTGAAAGAAAGGAGAAAAACTTTTAAAAAAACCTCTTATTTACGTTATCATCTTTGTGCTCTCTCGAATATTTTTTAACATAGTGTCTTTCCAACCGTTTGTCACTAGAACTATTAATTTTTAAATATATTGCATGACCTGTCGCAAGTCACTGACAAACTTTATCACATAATGTGGTAACGAGTACACCTCGCCATGAACGAATCACAACATCAGTGGTGATAGCACTAATTGCACAAGTACATGCAGTTCTAAATCCAACTACCATATGATCACGACCATGACTTTCCCTACGAGATTATAATAAATAAGAATCCAATAGGGTAATCAAAAGCCGAAAATTGACGAACAGACAATAACAATGACCAAAAGAAAGAACAGACAATAACAATGGCCAAAAGAAAGAACAGACAATAACAATGACCAAAAGAAAGAACAGACAATAACAATGACCAAAAGAAAG
The DNA here is from genome assembly GCA_002080005.1 of Gigantidas platifrons. Lineage (NCBI taxonomy): Eukaryota > Metazoa > Mollusca > Bivalvia > Mytilida > Modiolidae > Gigantidas > Gigantidas platifrons. The sequence continues at coordinate 108,845 of MJUT01061805.1, forward strand.
AACAGACAATAACAATGGCCAAAAGAAGAAAAAAAAGGACAAAAGGATCGACAAGGTATTACTGTTATACATTTCCGCCAAAATGAAGGATTTCAAATCCACCCAAAATGAAAGAATTTGTTGCTGCCCAAATGAAGTAATGCTCCAATAGAAACGTAGATAATATGAATATTACAGTGATATCGTGAAATGTTTATCTAATAACTGAATATTACAGCGATATCATGAAGTGTTTATCTAATAACTGAATATTACAGCGATATCATGAAATGTTTATTTAATAAGTGAATATTACAGCGATATCGTGAAATGTTTATCTAATAACTGAATATTACTGCGATATCGTGAAATGTTTATCTAATATCTGTCAAAGCAAGTGAAAAAGGCTAAAATATGAAATTCATTAAGAAAAATTTAAACTTACAATGGCAAAGTACATGCTTTAATATGTCTTCTTAATTCGTCGAAATGGGTTCTGTAAAGAATTCGTGGAAATTAGGTACAACACAACGGCGAAAAAACTATCTACATGTACTTAGTGTGCAATTCTGGTATGAGATTTAAAATTAGGTATTCAGTTTAAATGTTATCTAAAGTCGACTTAACCAAGTGATAACCATACAATATATCTACTCAACTGGATCCGGAAAGTTACCGGGTTGTATTAAATATAATATATACATTGTATATGAATGCTAGATATACACCAAATGCAATAGAAAAATAACAGTTTGTCATTGTGACCTCATATATTTTCAGTCAAACCTGTTTTAGTGATCACCTCTATTAAGTAATAACTTGTATTGCGTGGTCTGAATTTAAATTAATTCTTTATCTATTTCTAGAGGATTACATACAGCCAGAGGCTACTAGTAGCTCTCCTCTGAATTTAAATGTCCCTTTACAATACTTTTCATATTAATCACATCTGTATTATGTAACTACTTGGTTTATTTGGTTCTATTTCAGCGATCCTTCGGAGGTCACATATAACAAGTTTTACTGCACATGTAAAATATCTTATTCATTTTTATTATTATTCTTTTTAAGTCAAAGCGACTTGGATGAACTTTGGCACTTCTTTTAGTTATACGAACAGCAGTGAAGAAGAGCAGTAGTATAACTGAAAACTAAGATTTTTTATTTATTTTCTTACAGATTTCAAAAACTTTACACAACTGATTTGGAAAGATACAAAAGAAGTCGGGTTTGGAAAAATTAAGTCCAATAACCGGGTGATAGTTGTAGCTTGTTATCGCCCGGCGGGCAATATACCAGGGTACGCAAAATGTTTTACCTCCTGCAAGAGAAGAATGTTGTTCATGTTGTTGAAATTATATATAATATGACTGATATTTAATAAAAAAAATAAAAACATAAAATCTCATAAGATATTGCTGAAATATTACATAAGTTGGTATTTAATAAGCATAAAATGAAGAAAAAAAAAATACATCGCTAGAACAGATGTAAACTCTAATAGAAAATACATAGAAAGAGAAACAAACCTGACACCCTTAACACACAAATACATGACCGATCATTCCCCGAACTTGGTACAGACACTTCAATAATAAATGGCAGGTTAAAAAGAGTGTGAAGATACCAATGGGGTAGTCAGAATCTGTAAATCTAAGATACCAATGGGGTAGTCAGAATCTGTAAATCTAAGATACCAATGGGGTAGTCAGAATGTGTAAATCTAAGATACCAATGGGGTAGTCAGAAT
>MJUT01061813.1:3002-19835 GCA_002080005.1 Gigantidas platifrons
TCTATATCAAATATCTCTGATATTACTGATATAACATGGAACAAAACAAGTGCAACTGGTGATAAAATTGCTATTGTTGTCAGTGAAGATGGGAAGTTCTCTGGTGGAACTCTGACTGATCCTTCACTGACAATAAATAAAATTGCCAAATCAGACGAAGGTACCTATGCTTGCATAGGAAAACACTGTTTTGGAACAACATCGAGCGAAAATTCAGTTCTAACATGCAAAGGTCAGTTCTTGTAATATTAACAACTAATTTTTGAAATCTAATACGTAAATGTCATTTAAAAGGTCACGTTAAGGTTTAAATTACAGCACACAAACGTGAGTTCAAGAATCCACATGTCTGTTCTGGCAATTAATGATCAGTTCTCCCATTTAAAGGTCGATTATAATACATAAAGGGCATTTCAAAGTTCTATGGATCAGATAAAGCATCTAAAGGTTCTAACAGGTTAAGGTCAGTGCTGACATAAAGGTCAATTACATCACGTAAGCATCTGTTCTAACAGGTAAAGATCAGTTCTGACATATAGAGGTCAATTACATCACATAAATGTCTGTTCTAACAGATAAAGGCCAGTTATGACATATAGAGATCAATTACATCACGTAAGCATCTGTTCGAACAAGTAACGGTCAGTTCTGACATATGAAGGTCAATTACATCACGAAGATGTCTGTTCTAACTGGTAAAGGTCAGTTCTGACATATAGAGATTAGGTACAACACGTAAGCGTCTGTTGTAATGGTTAAAGATCAGTTCTGGCATATAGAGGTCAATTACATCACGTAAATGTCTGTTCTAACGAGTAAAGGTCAGTTCTGACATATAGAGGTCAATTACATCACGTTAACGTCTGTTCTTACGGGTAGCGGTCGGTACTGGCATACAGAGGTCAACTACATCACACAAACAATGGTCAACATAGCAATGCATGGAAAACTGAAGATTGAGCAACAACAATTTCACTGACAACTCCGGTGCTCCAGACAAACTTTATCATATAACATGTGTCGAGTACACCTCACTATGAGCGGGATTCCTACTCACAACTTTATTGGTGATGGGCACTGGTTACAAAGATAATTGTCAATCTAATTACATGTACCACATAATCATGACCATGACGGCCCCTAAATGTGTTCAAAGTTTTGGTGATTAAATGTCAGTTATATCGTGATCATGTTTTATTGGTGGAGGAAACCGTAGTAACCGGAGAAAACCCCCAACCTGTCGCAAGCAATTGACAATCTTTATCACATAATGTTATATTGAGTACACCTCGCCATGAACGGGATTCAAACTCACAACTTTAGGCACTAACTGCACCGGTAGTTGTAAATCCAACTACCATATTGTAACGATCACGACGACCCAATTTATCACTTACCCTCCTCGTATATCTTCATACGTTTATAAAAATAAGTAATTTAGAACACTTTTATTTTTTATTTTTAGAATGTATTGAAGTAAAAATTCAAAAAGGACCCATTACAGTTGGTTACGGTGGAACAACCAAGATAAGTGCAGAAATAATATCAAACTCGACCACATCCTTGAAAGTTAATTGGCAGAAGACACACAGCAACAGTAGTACAACTCTTATGATCAACTGCTCCAAATATTGTGGAAGTTCTTGCAACGTGAATAACCCCGAACTTGTTATCAATAATGCTGACAAAGAGGATGCTGGGATATATAAACTTGAAGTCACGTCCATGGCCACCACAGAAACCATTAGTAGTGCAGGGATTTTGTTGGAGTTATATGAAGGTAAATAAATACAAACTAAACCTGAAATGTTTTGTCCATCTTCATTCTACAATGTTTTCTTTGGATTTTGGAAATATTCTGAAACAAGGGCATGTAAGTGGACCAGAAAGTGGGAGGGAAGCATGGTAAAGGGATCGGTAATTGTGGGGGGAAGCTGTGTAAGTGGAAATAATGTATGGGAAAACAATTCTTCATCTGAACCGCAAACGGAATGTCAAAATAGCTTATCTGCCATTTTGGCTATGTGCAAGATAAATTAGGATTATTTCCGCTTCTTAAAAAGCAGTAAAAATAACAAAGTTTGTATTTAAATATTTGTAAAAAATTATTTTAAAGAATCTTTTAAACGTTCTGAAGTATTTTGACATTTTTACAAATCGATTCTATATTTGAATCGGAAATGTACACTGAAGCAAACATGGCGATATGTGTTTGCTATTGATGTTTACGCAGTACATAGTCATATACATTTCGTGGATTTTAAGTTTATGCGTTTTCTTGACCATTCAAGCCATTAGAAATACAGGATTGTTTTTTTAGCTCACCTTGCCAAAGGCAATGTGAGCTTTTTCCATCACTTGTCGTCCGTCGTCCGTTAACTTTTCACATTTTAATCTTCTCTCAAACCACTTAGCCAAATGAACTGAAACTTGGTAGGAAGCATCTATGGATGGTCTTCTATAAAGATTGCACATTTCGTTCCAACGTTCCAATCCATCATCAGACATGGTCGCCACCCGCCCACAGGCATTTCTTTTATCTGATTGGTCAATTTAAAAAATATTCTTCTCTGAAACCGCTTGGCCAAATGCACCGAAACTTGATAGGAAGCATCTATGGAAGGTTCTCTAAAACATTGCACATTTCGTCTCAATCCGTTAACAAACATGGCTGCCGCAGGCAATTTTTTTAATTCTTCTTCTCTGAAACCACTTGTCCAAATGAACTGAATCTTGGTAGGAAGCATCTATAGGAGGTCCTCTATGAAAATTTCTCAGATTGCTGAGATTGTCCCGATTTGTTATCAAACATGGCCGCCGCGGGCAATTCTTGTTTCTGATTGGTCGATTTCTAAAAAATCTTCTCTGAAACCGCTTGCCCAAATGAACCGAAACTTGGTAGGAAACATCTATGGAAGATCCTCAATAAAGATTGCACATTTAAGTCCTGATTCGTTACCAAACATGACCATCACAGGCAATTCTTGTTTCTGATTGGCCAATTTCTAAAAAAATATTCTCCTCTGAAACTGCTTTGCCAAATGAACCGAAACTTGGTAGGAAGCATCTATGAAAGGTCCTCTATAAAGATTGCTCATATCGGCCAGATACGATACCAAACATGGCCGCCACAGCTATTTTTTTTCTGATTGGTTGATTTATAAAAAAATCTTCTACTATAAAACCGCATTGCCAAATGAACCGAAACTTGGTAGGAAGCATATATGGGAGGTCCTCGATAAAGATTGCACATTTCGTCCCGATCTGTTAACAAACATGGTCATCATAGGCAATTATTTTTGCTGGTTATTTCTTAAAAAACTTCTCCCTTGAAACTGCTGAGCCAAATGAAATGAAATTTGGTAGAGAGCATCTATGAAAGATCCTCTATAAAGATTGCTAATTTTGTCTTGATCCGTTGACAAAGATGGCCACCACAGGCAGTTCTTGTTTCTGATTGGTCGATTTCTAATAAAATCTCCTCTTCTGAAACCGTTGGCCAAATGAACCAAAACTGGTAGGAAGCATTTATAGAAGGTTCTCTATAAAGATTGCTCATTTCGACCTGATCTGTTAGCAAACATGGCCATCATAGGCAATTTTTTTTTAATGCCCCCGCAACTAAAAGTCGGGGGCATATTAATTTACCCTTGTCCGTTCGTCCGTTTGTCCGTTTTTTCCGGCTATCTCCTCCTACAGGTTTGTTGCTACAGCTCTAATATTTTGTAGGATGTCTGTACACATTATGGAGGTGTACATGTCCACAGGATATTGATTTTCATCAAATATTCTCAAAATGACAGGTAGTTGGACTTAGTCATTTTGTTCGTCCATCTGGATATAAATACATGGTTTGTCTGGCTATCTCCTCCTACAGTTTTAGAGCTACAGCTTTAATATGTTGTAGGATGTTTATACACATAATGGAGGTGTGCATGTCCACATGATATTTTTTTTATCAAATATTCTCAAACTGACAGGTAGTTGGACTTGGTCATTTTGTTCGTTAGTACGGATATAGATACATTTGTATATGGTTTGTCCGACTATCTCCTCTTACAGTTTTGGAGCTACAGCTTTAATATTTTGCATGACGTTTATACACAGAATGGAAGTGTGCATGTCGACAGGATTTTTATTTCCATCAAATATTTGATAATGACAGGTAGTTGGACTTTTTACGCCTCCATGATGAAAAGTCGGGAGGGGGGATTTTTGTCAAATATTCACAAAATGACCGGTAGTTAGACTTCATTTCCTTCTTACTAGCTACATAATGGAAACATGGTTTGCATGGCTCCTACTACAGTTTTTGACTTGTTTATAATTGGGGGGGGGGGAAGGCATCTTTTGTGTCTTACAGACACACTTCACTTTTAAAAAATCACTCCTTAGAAAACAACTTTGTCCATAATTATCAAATGCAGGGGCATTCTTCTTTTCTAGTTTCTGGTTATTTCTAAAAAAAATCTTTTCCTCTGAAACCGAGCAGCCAAATGAACAGAAATTTGGTAGGAGACTCTTATGGAAGGTTCGGTATAAAGTTTTCTGAGAACAGAATTAAAGGTGAGCGACACAGGCTCAGTCCACTGAGCCTCTAGTTTTAAATACCTACAGTATTTTATTATTCCTATATCGCATCGAAATGAAAACTGAATTCTTGCAATATTACGAAAAGTCTTACAAGGCATGGCTGTATGTTTTTTTTTTTGTGTATGTGTGTTACACAATTAACAGAATTTTTAAAACCAAAATATTTACACGTTCCATTCAGTTTTTATACAATAGATATACATGTACATTATATTTCGGTATAAATGAGAGTATTATAACGCTGTGACTAGCTAATCTATCGCTTGGTTCTCAGGTGTCACATGTAAAGGTCCAAACAGGAATACGTCCGTATTCACAAATCACGACGTCTCAAATATACATTTCTTTTTGGGACGTCCCGATTCGGAGTAAGAACGTATTCCACATTGGTCCGTAGCAAATCTGATCAGTGTTGGTTTGGCTTATTGGGTTTAAAGCCACTTTCAACAATATTTCAGTTATATCGTGGCGATGATCATTGTTGGAACGATATAGGTAATGACAATGTGAATAATTTGGATACTTTTAATGTTAGCATATATGATTAAATTTTTGCATGAAAGATTAATTTATGTACTAGTCATTAAAAAAATTGATTAATAAAATTGTCTTTTATTTTCAGATAACCCATTGTCAAAAGAAGAGAACAATTTTTTACGTCTTTATTTACTCTGTCATAAAATTGGCACCAAGGCTGTTCGGTTTTTGTTTGACTGGAATGTACCTGGACTAAATTCATTTCTTACGCAGCACAGGTCAAATCTTACATCTACAAGTAGTGCTTACAGATGTACATGGGAACAAAAGGCGAAACTGTTTCCTGGTGAGTTTTAATGAAAAGTTTACATTGTCTTCCGACTACAAAGTCACACAAACACACTCAACTAGTGAGAATCCATAGCCGACTTGATATTCAATGTTTTGAAATTCATAATTCAATAAAAAAGGAAGGCCCAGGTGGCTCAATGAGTTAGGTCGCTGGATCTAACAACTCATACAAGCCTATCACCAATACGGCGTGGGTTCGCGCCCGGCTTTGTAAATTACAAAAAAGGTGCACTCGACTCGCAGCCGCAAGTGATAAAGTTTACCAGTTGCTTGCCCTTGGGTGGTGGTTCTCTCCGGGTACTCTGGCTTCCTCCACCACTAAAACTGGTCGCCATGATATAGCTGAGATATTGTTGAAAGTGGCGCTAAAACACCAAAAATCAATCAATGAATCAATAAAACAAACTTTTTGCACATCTGCATATCCCAGATCAGTCCTGTCAAGTTTGATTACAATCAGATCAAAAGAAATAAAGTTTCATAGTTTCTATGACAACGGTGACCATTTTGGAAATTTCAAACCTTAAATGCACAATTACACACCCCAAGGATCATTCATGTGAAGATTCTAATATTGCAATGAGGTCAAACAAATATTTTTTTTAATTTCATGGCCATTTTGAAAATGTTAAGCCTTAAATGCACATCTTCACATCCTATGGATCATTCCTGTGATGTTTTGTTACAATAGGACTGAAAAAAAAAATTTCTGAAGACAAGACATTACTCCATGACAAGTTTTACAGATTTGCACATTTCTGATTTTATTAAAAATTATATTTTTTTAGCCGAGTTGCAACGAAGTTGCAGTCGGCTTATGTTTTGATGAAAGGCGGATGGGCATATGTTAGACTATCTTCGTTAACGCGATAGCGCTCTTAGTTTTTGGCCGATCAACATAATTTTTGGTAGGAAGCATTATTAGTAGTATATGGGTACGGACAAAGCCATATTTGTGGTGGAGCTACCGGAAGTCACGTGAACGGAAGTGACGTCAGTCATGTGACCGGAAGTGACATCAGTCACGTGCCCAGAACGGAAGTATGCTCTGCACATGCGCAACCGGAAGCTGTGCAATATCCATTTTCACGGGTAGTGACGTTAGTCTCGTGACCGGAAGAGGCCCTATCCGGAAGTGATCGTGTGCGCATGCGCAACCGGAAGTTGCGCAACCGTTTCCCGCGTTTTTTCTTCTTACTGTAGTACAAGTACCATGGATACCGAAGGTCACCCGAAGGGTGTGTGCATGCACAACGGGAAGTTGCGCAACCGTTTCCCGCGTTTTTTTCTTACTATAGTAGTTGGGGTGTTCTCTACGACGTCCGCGTCTAGCCGGGATTATCCAGGTTATCTACCCCTTTCCCGCCATTTTCATATAATATATATATAGTGTATATGTTGTGTAGTACTCCAAGTATTTCTACTTTACATTACTATAGTAGTACAAGTGGGTGTTCTCTACGACGTCCGCGTCTAGCTCTGGTTATCTACCCCTTTCCCGCCATTTTCATTTCACAGGTTATCTACCCCTTTCTCGCCATTTTATTTTCATATAATATTTATCTTGTGTAGTACTCCAAGTATTTCAATAATTACATTTCTTATAAAAGTTTGCAACCACCACCTCCACCACCACCACCACCTCTCTAGGACGTCCGCGTCCTATTATCGTTTTTCTAGCCCTTATCATTATCTACCCCTTTTATTTTCATATAATGTAATATTCAATAATGGTTTTCACCTACGGTGTTTTCGGATATGTTGTGTAGTACTCCAAGGATGGTATTTTTAAGAGTCAAATGAAATAGTGCATTTGATCTCTCAAGTCACCCAATAGAAGGTCAACCAGATTTTGGGTCCAAATGAGTATTTTTTTTTTTTAAGGTTATACACCCAAACTGCAAAATTTTATATATCAAGTACTTTCAGAGATATTAGAGAATCAACTTTTAATGGTTCTCCGATTATTGGAGAAAAAAAACAATAACAAATCCTCCTCCTCCTCCTCCTCCTCCTCCTCCTCCTTACATTTCTTCCATATTGTCCATATCGTTTTACTATTTAACTTGGGTTTCTTCCATATTTTCATATCTTTTCACTATTCAAATTGTTTTTCTTCCATATTGTCCATATCTTCTATGCGACAACGACAAGCTGACACCGACTTTGGTAGGAACTTTGTCATTTTCCCAAAGTCTCAGTAACTGTAAAGGACTGGGGGCTATAAGGGCCAAAATCGGTCCCACCTCGGATGTTGATAATTTTTTCTCCAAAATATATTCCCAATATGTGTTTTTCAGAAATAAATACAAATAGTTAATATGTGCACCTATTTTCTCACAGCGGACCAACAAAGTTAGGTAATGAAAAGCAACGAACGTCATTTTTTACAGAATCAGAATACAGAACTTACGACGTATCATTGTATTCTAATGCATATCTTAGAAACACACACACAAAAAGAATAAAGCTCAATAAACAAAGGATGCAATTGACTTAATATGCAATGTGGTATTGATTTCAGAAGAGAGAGAAAACATGTTCCAAACCTGTATTATGAAATTAATGTGAACGAATAGTATTATCGCAACGTCACCCATTTTCGACGGTTTGTTTTACGTGATAAAATATCTCCTTATTTTGATCTCTTCATTTGTTAGAGGTTATATTATGATGCTGAAATTGCTTAAAATGATCGCAAGAAATCTAATCTAAAAATGTCATCTTTAAGTGTAAGAACTACCTACCGCATCTATTATTTCACGTTGAAAGTGTCTTTTTTCGTAATCCATTTTTTCGTCACGTTAAAAAAGCTTTAATTACGTAAAAAGTAATCTAGTGCATACCAAATTTGATTTCATCATCTGCTATGATCTTGATAATGTAAATATTGAGGTCATAGCAATTCAGTAACTTATTAACATTGACCGTTGAAAACTGGTGACGTAGAACACATTATGTCTATTAAATTGGTATGTTTTGTTTTTCATTCCATCATTTTGATTGATTTGATTGATTTTATTTTTGGTGTTTTAACGCCACTTTCAACAATATTTCAGCTATATCATAGCGATCAGTTTTAGTGGTGGAGTACCCGGAGAGAACCACCGACCATGAGCAAGCAACTGGTAAACTTTATCACGTGCGGCTTCGAGTCGAGTGCACCCTTTTGGTAATTCACAAAGCCGGACACGAACCCACGACCTATTGGTGATAGGTTTGTACGAGTTGCTAGATCCAACGACCTAACTCATTGAGCCACCCGGACCCCCTCGTTTTGAAACGGAAAGAAAATACTGATATTTTCAAACGATCCATTTTCTTGTAATGTTTGATATTAAAATAATAATCAACAATATCACATGTACGGGCGTGTAAAGCAGAACTATCTTAAAGATCTAATAGAGAGATTTAATTAGACATTATTATACTTCCTGTAAGAAAGTCCTTTTATAGTAAAATTGTTATATTTTCGCATAGATTTTAAAAGAAATATATAACGTTGCAGCACTATGCGAAAATAGTATGCATTGCTGTTGCAACGGACTATTGATTTTCACGTCAATCACTATTCAAATCACGTGCGAGAGCGGAGCTTATTCCTGTCTGACAGAAAGTAGACGGGACTTATTTGCCTGATCATCTGTGCGCTTAAAGTTACGATGTTCTTCACCACAAATTGAAGTCGCGTAAAGATTATACTGTCGTCTGCAACAAAAAACAAACAAGATGTCGCGGTTTGGTCAAAACAACCCCGCAGCGTTTAGGAAAGAGAATTTTAGGTCCAAGAAGACCGACCAACAGATAAATTTTGTTGTCAAAGTATTGTCAGATTTCATCATTGAAAGGGGTATGGAAATTGATATTTTGGAGGCTACAACAGATGAGATCGCAAAATTGTTACAAGATTTTTATGCCAACATTAGAAACAAAAATCGTGAATTGTACAAGAAAAACACTCTTCTAGCCATAAGACAGATCATAAATAGATATCTGAAGGAAAATGACAGAATGTTCGACATAATAACAGACCCTGAATTCACACAGGCTAACAACAATTTTACTTCCCTACTCCGGAAAACGAGAGAAGAGGGGAAAGGCACGGTCACACACCACGAGGCAATATCTATCGAAGATTTGAAAATGTTGTAGGAGCACCCATTGATATTCAATACCAGTACTCCTCAGGGCCTACTTAATAAGACTATATTTGAGACAATATTATACTCTAAGAGACTTGAAAATACCGTAGTTGACAGATCTACTGAACATTTTTTGTTAATTTTTTTACTTCTGTTCACTGCCATTGGAATCAAACTTGTTTGACTACTTTGATAGTCATTTGTTACAGATAAATAGTTATGAAACCAATTATTGTTAGCAGTCAAGAAGACAAAATACAAAAGTCTTTAGCCCAACAGGATTACATATAATACAGATTTATATAAAGGGCTTCTCTTCATACTATGAAGCATTTTTCACATAGAAATACGCTATTGCATGGCACTATTCAAAATAGTAAACAGTCAGTATAATAATGATATTAATGTTGTGTTTAACATTGACTATGCGTAAATAGTAGCCAGGGTGAGAGACAAAAGTGCACGACCCGCTATTCAATTCTTAACGACAAACAATGTAATGATATACTCCAGTACATTTTACATACAGCCAGCACAAATCTATATGAAAAATATTGTCAATGTGCGGGTTGAAACAAGTCCAATATCATTTTTTTTTAATATGGAAATATTTTGGGAAATGCTGTGAAACAAATGTTTAACGTGTAACGATTGTAGCTACGAAGCTGCTAGATTTTTTTTTATAAACTGATAACAAGCCTTGGAATAAGAAATCTCATGGAAAGTGGTTGATTGTGCTCAAGCCACATTGAACAATATTTAAGTTTTATAATATAGTATCGATTTCGTTGTAAAATAAAAATGCAATATTTCCCGATATTTTTAATAGTCCTCCTTTATAAATATACCTAAAAAGTAGAAAAATTCCGAATGAGTTGCATCTTGACCGATATTGCATTCCATTCTTTCTCTTTTAAGTTTAGTACGCACTATAGAAGTTCCGAGTAAAACTATATTTGTATGCAAGCGGACGAGAGATATAACTAATATGGTGGAATTATGTTGAATACATGTTGCAAAGAAATATGGCTAAATGTAAATGTCACAAACTGAAATATTTGGAACTACAAAATGTACATTATAAAAGGGTTATTGCACTAATATTGAGGAATATTGTCACTCGCAGTATATCATATTGCACTCGCACGCTGTTCAATGACATACTGCTTGCGACAATATTCCTCAATATTAGTGCAATAACCCCTTTTAATATCGTTGCGGTCAGTTTTATCGATGGAGGAAACCGCAGTACCGGAAAAAACCATTGACCAGCCGTAAGTCACTGACAAACTTTATCACATGATGTTGTATCGAGTAGACCTCGACATGAACGGATTCGAACTCACAGCCTTAGTGGTGATAGGCGCTGATTGAACATGTAGCTACAAACTATCAAATGATCACGACCACGACGGGCCTTCTACTCTGATATATTACATCAGTTATACATCAAGTCATTAGTAATTATTATTTCTCAGTCTCAGTTACTGCTAGTTTGTTTAGTTTTGGACAATTGTCAGTTGTTTGATGTCGTTATCTCAACATACAACCAATTGCCGGTAGTTTTTGATCAGCTTGAAAGTGCTTTTAACAACATGAACTTCAGATAATTTTGTCCCTTTTTGACAATACTATTACGGACTAACTAGAACTTTAATGTCCTTGGCTACCCAGTCAGATCTCTCGCGGACGGATGAATGGCCATGTTACTTGATATCCTTCGAAACTTTAATGCCGAAAGGGATAACAAAATACATGTATGGCTGAGGTTACTTTCTGGACTTTGATTCATCATGAATCATTCATTGTTTTTCAAATCCAAGTCGACTTGCACATATATCTGTGTATAAGTTGGGCAGTCGTTTATCGCCCATATGCGACCTTAAGAGGGACTTCACGAATTTCCTTCCACTTAAAGATATCTCGCTTGTAGCTGATGACACCGATAGTGTTGGTAAGATACTGATGATGCTGTACATATAGCCGGGTATAAGTCACGGTTTGTTGCATGTAGGTTGTCGAGTAGTATATCTGGCTTATCATCTACAAGAGCCCACCTAATACAATCATCCACAGAATCATGGAAGATATCTACATGTCTATTCCAGTAGGAAAATGGAGGGGGAAAATGTCACGTGCCTACTTGACACTAAAGTAGCTACGCCCTGCAGATGGATAAACTTATGTGCTAAATTGATTCCGACGATTTTTTTTTTGTAGGCGGGTATCTTTTACGCGGTCACTAGAAAATACACTAATGGAAATCATGCTATGATTCGAATAGCACAAAACCTGCAAGGACAAGTTCCATTCAATAAACAATTACTAGTACATGCATCGTAGATGAACTGTCATTTGAACTTAAAGGAGTGGAAAACATTCTGAAGTGGCTAATAAACCACAATATCCAATGATAACCGGATCTACTCAAAATGAATGTATCAATATGAAGATCATGAAAACGAGAAAGGACTACATAGATAATTGAAAGTTCTCAGTATCTTAAAAGAACATTTCTCTCACTCGCCATTAGAAATCTTATTTAATCAAAAACGTTTTGCATCTACGATCTATACAGATATAGTCCGTTTGATTTCAATAAATTTCCAGAAAACAAAATCTTAAAAGTTTTAAGCATGAGTAATTTGTAAGTATTTTTACTAACATTCCGTCGTCTCCGGAAATCGAATATTTCTTTTTCTTTTGATCTAATAAATCCAGATTTTTGTATTTATGTTTATGAATTCGAACACAAGAAGGTTTGTTTGTGGTTGAACAGTTGTTGTTTCTAGTTGATTGATTAAGAAAAAAAATGATTATAACATATTTTCCCGTGAAAAAAAAATTCGGTTTCGGTTTATTTCACATCGTTCCTTCTATTAGCGGGATGATAAACGAACGCCATGTCTAAACTAAATAACATTATTGGATAATTATTTACGGATATATTGGATTGTGCCCAAATATATATCTACAACTCCTTTAGGATCAACTTTTTTTACTTCATTTTAGAAGTAGCAGCGATAGGTATTAAAACGATCTCAGTATCCTGGTAGTAATAATTATTTCAGTATCGCGGAATAAAATATCTAATCAATAAATGGGGGCATACGAAAAAAATATTTAGGATTAAGTTGTGTTTATTGTATCTTATGTTACATGTAATTGGTCACATGCCAACATACCATTTTTTGACGGTAAAGATAGGAAATAGCGCGTGCTTCTCAAACCTCGAAACGTCATAGAAGCGCTTGTAAAATTTGAATATTTTTCCGTCGTTTTTTAAGAAATTTAACACCTGCGCAGTCGTGCACCAAAAAAATACTTTAACAGTATTTGTGTTTTATTAATTTTAATAATCTGTTAAAATATTGTTTTGGTGCACGACTGCGCAGGTGTTTAATTTCTTCAAAAACCGTCTAACTATCGGCAAAATTCAACGAAATACAGTAGATAAATGACATTGATGACGTCACGATGACGTCAAAAACGTACCGATTTTGTTGCAAACAAGTTTTAACATCAAAAGTATGATGTCGTCTATAAAATAGAACACATCTACTTTTGATCAAGTATTTGTTTAAATTCATTAAATATGGAGCCATATACGGCCCTTATATCCTCCCGTCCTTTGTCTGTTTATGTTCCTTTATGTTCTGTATCATTTTAATGTTAAACAACCATATTTACCCTTTTTCTAGAAGCATTTCTTCAGTGTCAGGCAGCAGTGTTGATTGAATGTTGTCTGTTATTGTTTAATACATTCTCTATTGTCATTACATTCCAATTGTTATTTTGCTGTAAATCTGTGGTGATGTTTTTTATTTTATTCAAATTTATATTAAAATTCAATTTTGTTGAAAGAAAATAAAAGGTCTTGTGATCTAATATTATTATTAATACATTTATCAATGGAAAAGTGTTTTTTCCTGTAAATTCAAAATTCATGAATATTTTTTTTCAATTTATTTTTAAATGCAAATTTCAAATTTTTTTCTTGTAATCTTAAATTATTATTTCATTTATCAATGGAATTTTTTTCTTCATCTCCTCATTAATTTTACTTGATGAATAATAAAAGTATTTGCAAAATTAACTTTTTTTTAACAAAAAAGTTTCACGGAAGCTGAATATATTTTCTCCATTTTAATTTTATATTGTTCAATGTTGTTTTTAATTCACACAAAGAATTTGGAACTATAATATATTTATTGATATTATTTTGTAAATTATATTTTAAATTAAATTATTTTTTATTTTTCAGCAGAAATCTAATTTTTTTCACTTGTCATAATAGATCTGACTTTAGTCTGTGATCATCTGTCAGTGCTGTGATATATATTTGTCCATTCCTTACTTTTATTTAGTAATTTTTATATTCAATGTAGATTCAGTTCAATTCGTTCTTAAATTTTATTGTCAATTGTTTATTTTTATTTTATTTTTTATCTATTTTTAAATTTTTTTGTTTATTTCTAAATTAAATTGGAGAATATTTTTTCACTATGGTAAAAAAAGTGTTTTTTCTTACTCACTTACACAACTCACTCAATGATATTCCCAACAAAATTAAGTTTTAAAATTCTCCTGTGATTTAAATTTATTTGAAAGAATAGCCATTGTCTAAAATATATGGTGTTCTCCAGCTATTTGAAAAGAGTATTGGGCAATGTTTTTCCAGTTATCAGAAATAAGCATTAACAGTTATGATATCTCCTTTATGAACAAACTGCCATGATATAACTGTAATATTGTTGAATGCGGCATTAAACACCATAAACCTAACTCTTTATTTACAACGGCATATACCTACCTACCTATCTATCTACATTTTTATCAGAATTATAGATTTTATTAAATTTTTGCTAGTTATTTTCCTATCTTGATGAGTTTCAAGTTTCCACAATCGAATTTATTTTACATAACAGCCTGACACAGTGTTCTATTTTTTGAAAACTTATTTCCTGAACAGAGTTTTAGTATATATTTCCCTGCCAAAGGCAAGTAAATATCTGTATATAAGTTTAAATATATATATTTTCCTGCAAGGACAAGTAACTCTCTGTATATAAGTGTAGCAATCGATTTCCAAATAGCAATTTCTTGATAAGTATTATATAGTATTTCTCCTTCGGCACAGGTATATGTCCAAATACAGAGTGATGACCCCCTTTATCCTCTACGTAAAGAGTTATGTTCCCTACTCCAGTGTTATCCCCACATAAATAGTTATGTCCCTTACTGGAGTGTTAAACCTCCACACACAGGCTTATGTCCCTTACTGCAGTGTTACCCCTACATAAATAGTTATCTCCCCTACTGCAGTGTTAAACCTCCACATAACGAGTTATTTCCCCTACTTTGATATCATCCTTGCACATACAGAGTTGTAACTTATTCCCCACATAAAGAGTTATGTCCCCTATTACAGAGTTATCCCTTCAGATACAGAGTTATTCTCCCTTACTGTAGGGCATAATGCAAACTTAAATAAATTACATGCAGTATTTTAATTAATTGTTTTGTAAAACAAATCATGACTAGCTTGGGTAATCAGGGTGTACAGACAATAAGAAAAGATAATAAAATTATATGAAATGAAGGTTTCGACAGTGATGGGCAACAATTCCACCAATATATATATAAAAGAACAATCATCTCCTACCTTAACTCACTGAACGCACAAAACAAGTGGAACAGTAACATAGGACATTGGAAATTCAGGCCTTGGGTTGGATCAGGTGGTCATCACACCACACCCCTGTGCTGCAACATCCAGATTCCTGCAACCGACAAGGACGATGGTTGAATTTCTTCGTGAATCCATTCATCGTATTTTAACGACCCTTTTTATTTATATAAATATATAATATTTAAAAAAGACTTTGAAATCAGTGTATAACGATTAAGCATTTTCTAAAATAATTATGGGACATTGAATTTTTTTTTTTAATCAGTGTATAACGATTAAACATTTTTCTAAAATAATTTTATCGGACATTGAGAAAAACATATTTTAAAAATGTGATTTCTTAATTATAATCTTCTTTTCATAAATAGCACAAACCAGAACGTTTAAAATATCAGTTACTTGTTTTCCGCGTGGATGACGTTATAAAACATTTCATTTTCCCGTATTTTTTCAAACCGCAACGTTTGAAATGCAACGTTACTTGTTTTCCGCGTATCATTTTCCCGTGTTTTTTCAAACCGCAACGTTTGAAATACTTCGTTACTTGTGTGAAGTTATAAAACATTTCATTTTCTCGTACTTTTAAAAAAACAAAACAAAAAACCTAGCCTGTTCATTAACGACATCAAGGAATTTAGGAAGAGAGGAAGACAATCCTTTAACGGGGGCTGGTACTGAAAGAGAAATAATAAAAATACATGTAATGTAAAACAAGTTTGTATGACATCTGTATTGTAATGTCTGTTTGGAAACCACACAAGTTTTCTCATATTCATTAAGATCCATCATATATCTTATATATTGTTATGTGAAATATTATGTTGTCATTTTTTAACTTTACCCCGGTTAAGCATCTGTACAGTAGAATGTGATGGTATTGTACACTATTTTGTTAAATGTCTTGATCCAATCCACTATAGGGATTGGTAAAAATGCATCTCACACACAACTAATAATAGAATCGCAGTTACTTATTAACTTCAACACACACCAAAAACAACAATCATCATCATTCATTATACATTAGTTCTTGAATGATCCCCCTTGATAGCATTAGTAAATATCAGGTTGTCTTCTCTTGCCTTGTTGTATATTAAACATATATGTGCGTTCCATGAAAGTTTGTAATAAACTATAATGAAGTCAGTGTTTGATTTTCTTTGTATTCTATAAATAAACTAATTTACAATCTGTGTTCAATGTTTTTCATCACGAAGATCTTTTTCTGTAATGTGAGTATTTACACAAAACTACCATTTAAACAAATAAATAAACATAGACTAGAGGCACTCATCCACCCACACATTATTTTGGGCCATGGTCTTGGTAAATATGCTCTCGTATTTTCCCATCTTTAAGTATTCATTTGTTTTACCAATCTACTACAAGAATGAAATATATTGATAAATTTGACCAATTGCTGATCATCCACCAGTGAACGTCTACGGTTGATAACACTGTACGATCCTTGATACATTTCACCATTTTTATCTGATACTATGTAGGAAAACATTTCCCATCATCTATACAATCAGCATTAAATAACTGGTGTCCAATTAAAATGTGGTGGTGGTGGTG
>MJUT01061813.1:33264-51499 GCA_002080005.1 Gigantidas platifrons
AGAGGGCTGCCATGAGCAGACACAGTTTTAGCATAGAACCCTATGGGTTTTGAATAGTAACTTAGATGTATTTGGCATGCAAACATTCTTAAGAAGGCTTATTTATGAGCAATACAGGCCTACCTGAGCCTCTAGTTTAGTATTTAAAACACCCTTAAACATGTCTGAAGAAGACCATCAACCATGTACATCGCTGGAAGTAGGAAATAACGTCAGCGTTATCGTAGGTGTGTATCAACCTTGTTCTAAATGTTTTAAACGTGCAGTTTATTTTAAGCATTGCTTCTTTTCAAACTGCCTCAACACACATTTTCATATCCGTATAAAACTATATTTCCAAGGCTGAAAATAGTTATAGTTCATAATCCTATTCAGAATAAATAGTTTAACAATTAAGCTCAGTTGTTTATCTGAACAAATTTATGTTAGAGTAATATGGAAAAGTGACATGAACATGCCCTTTGTGGTCATTTTGACCAACAGAAAAGCTGTTTTCGAGGATTTAAATTTTAAACTGGTCGCCATGATATAGCTGAAATATTGTTGAAAGTGGCGTTAATACACCAAAAATCAAATCAATCAAATCAATCGACTTTTGCATTTTTCGTTCTATTGTATGTTTTTTTTTCTTTGTCTTCATATTCTGAACAAATAATGTATTGTTATGTATTTAATACTGTTCTGATTATATGTAAATTGATGTAAGGCCATACAAAGTTAATTTCTTGGTTCTCAGGCCCGCCCGGATGTGGAAATTTGTCGCCGCATTGCCGATTTTTTTGGCAAAAATAGTAAAAAAAAAATAATAAATGCGGAATGCTGTCCGTACGGAAAAAAACAACCTCATCCGTTTTTCTCTTATATCGCGTGGTCGGTGAAACGCTTTAAAACGCATCATGCTTAAATGAGATTTAAAGCATCGTTATGACAATGTATAAATAAAAAACGTGTTTCTGTTTGACATTTAGACAAAATGTCAATCGTTTCTGTGCAAATTCGGCACAAATGTTTGCCAGTTTTACCAGGAAACATAATAGGGGGCTTCTCCGAAGCTTGTACCTTATTGGAATTGTTTACGGAGATAAAAAAAATGGTACGTTGGGACAGCGGATTGGACATTTCCATAAAAATTAACCACTTGTGATGTTTCTGCCACCATCGGAAGAAATAAAATTGAAATTTTCAATAAAGTAATGTAAAGATTTATACATTGCCATATTTTTCACACAAAAAAAGAAGAAAAAATGCCTCCCTCATCACTTTTTACAGCAGTAAAAGGATAAACAAAAATACCGCCCTCCCTCATCAGTTTTGACAAAAAAGGGCCTGAGAACCCAGTAATTAACTTTGCATGGCCTAACTAGCGGAGAAGACATTTCTAAGTTGTAAAACTTGTGTCTGATCCTTTTTTTTTGTTATTATGAACAATAAAGTAAGTTTAAGTCAACAAAAGAATACAATCATTGATATATTAAAGATGGAAAAGTGTTGAAAAGGGCCTTTTCCTTGGCGGCCATCTTAGAAAAAAAACTGGAATTTGAAACGGTCATAAGTTTGGAACTACTGGTCAGATTTTTACAAATGAGGGCTTAAAATTTCTGTTTTTGTGCGCTCTAAATGATCAACAAGAAATGGATAACTATGAATATTGATTGAAATTGTCCTGGCATCTCTACATCCCCCGGGAAAATATACGATTATCTACAGTTTATGATCAGTGACAATATACGATTATCTGCAAAATAAATTATCTACAATATATACAATCAGCCACAATATACGATTAGTAGAAATGTACGATCATTGATAATATATGATAAGTTACAATGTACAATAACTGAAAATAATAACATTCGGACAGATTAATGCAAATGTAATGTTAGTTTTATATACTTGTAAGTCATTTATTGTATTTTTAAAAATCCTTAGTGAACCGCATCTGTGGTGCAATGGTATATGCAATATATCTTGGGTTCGAGACCTATGGGGTCAAACCAATGATTGTAAAATTGGAAATTGTTGCTTCTCCGCTAAGGAAGCAGCATTAAAGAGAAAGGACAAAGAATGTGTGGCTCTGAATTAGAATAATGTGTCGGAAGTGGGTGGAGGAGGGGGGAGGCGACATGTAAACCTCCGGGCTGTTGTTTCAGTGGAATTGGCACTATAACAATCCAACTAAGTGTGTTGGTCTAGTACAATGCGGACCTCATTATCATTTCATAAAAAAATAACTTGTCCCCATGAAATAGATAAACAAATCGCAGAGTTGGCATTAATTAACAATCACTCACTCTAAAATCCTGAATGAATTGTAATAAATATTTCATTGTACTGTATTTCAGAAGTCCAAATTGAACAGATTAAGAAATGGAGAACAGAGGATGAACTTTTTTATGATGAAACTGGAGGATTTACAGCAGTATTGGACATGGTCAAGTCTAAGAATTATATGACAATAATTGGTGGACCAGGTTCGGGAAAGACAGCAACAGCTCGCCATATTGCATTACAGCTAGAGAGGAAAGGATGGGAAGTTGTGCCAGTGTGTAAGCTAGAAGACATCATAGAATATGGTGACAGAGATCATCAACAAGTTTTTGTGCTTGATGATGTATTAGGTATTTTTGCTGTAGATATGAATTTTTACGATTATATTTTCAATCATAAAGAACAAATTTTCACAACAATAGGGAACACATCAAAACTGTTGTTTACTTGCAGAAAGTCGGTGTATAAGGAAGCTTTTAAGCTAGGATTGTTTGTAACAGAAAACGTCATAGATTTACAGAGTAAAGATAATCAGCTGACTGAAACAGAAAAGATGGCAATTTGCAAATATCATTGTAAAGCCAAAGGTGTAAGCCCATATCTCTATGCATCCCTTTCATTTACCAAAGCCAATCATATGTTTCCATTTCTTTGTAAGATATGTTCAAGGGAACAAAAATACCAGTGCTTGGGAGAAAACTTCTTTAATAAACCGATCGGATATTTTATTAGTGACCTGGACAAACTGCAGAACACAAACCGTATTCAATATGCTGTTCTTGTCTTGTGTCTAATTAATGACAGCAAATTATCAGTTGAGTGTTTACCACACGAACGCATGCAGGAGGCATTTAATAATTGTAGGGTAGATCGAGGTACCTCAGATGAAGAAATAAAAGATACCATTTACCACATGTCAGAAACCTACTTCACCAAGTTCGATACTGAATACACATTCACACATGACTTTATATTTGAAGCTATTGCCTATCATTATGGTTGTCAAAATCAAAATGGTCGGCAAACTCAAAATCAACAGCAACAGCAGATATTAAAGTATTTATCTAGCAGTTATATAGCAAATAAAGTCACAGTATACGAACAAGCTTCAACTGAGGATCTTTGCATTCAGATAAGTGAAGATATGTATTTACCTCTTGCCGAAAGATTCTATACGGATATCCAGTCTATGAATCTATTTGATGTCTTCATGAATAAGTCGCTGAAACACGGTCCTTTTCTTGATGTTTTCAAAGGAATGTTGAAAACAAAACCCTATGATGAAATTGAATCACTGATTTTAAGGAAATGTCAGAATATTCAACATTTTGTGAATACAACATTTTCTGTCAAGAAGCCTAAGCAACAGAAGATTGACTTAAATGAGTTTGATCATGATCGCTTACATCTGCTGTTTGGTTCAATATATCATGTATCTAGCACCGAATATAATGTTAGGGTAATAAGCTGGATAATTTATTACGGTCACACTCATCTTCTTCAGGAAATAGTCAACCGTGTTCAAAGTAACAACCATAGCATTAACTTGATATTTGGCTCCGATGTCATGGAGAACACACGTTTACTATTACTTGGATGTTACAGTAAGATTTTAGATATTGTGGAACTTATACTTAAATACGTAGATCCAAAGTGTATCGACATGGATTTAACTCCATCACCTGTCAACCTTTTTAGAGGAACTGTTACACCACTGATATCAGCGTGTACAATGGGCAATTTGTGTATCGTGAAAGCATTGCTGAGAAATCATGCTGATATCAATAAATGTAATAATTGGAATACATCACCATTAATTAGAGCATCAATGTATGGACATATAGATGTTGTAAAATGTTTACTTAGTTCTGGTGCAGATGTCAATTTGGGTGATGTATCGGGACAACCACCATTGTTTATAGCATTAATGGAAGGACACTGTGCTGTTGTTAAATGTTTACTTAGTTTTGGTGCAGAGATCAATTTGCGTGATGATGATGGACAAACACCATTGTTCATAGCATCAAAGGAAGGACACTGTGATGTTGTTAAATGTTTTCTTCGTTCTGATGCAGATATCAATTTGTGTGATGGAAATGGACGATCACCATTGTTTGTAGCATCACGGTATGGACATTGTGATGTTGTTGAATGCTTTCTTAGTTCTGGTGCAGATGTCAATTTGTGTGATGGAAATGGACAATCACCATTGTTTGTAGCATCAGCGAAAGGACACTCTGATATTGTTAAATGTTTACGTAGTTTTGGTGCAGATATTTGATTGGAATGGGTCACCATTAATTAGAGTATCACTCTATGGGCATATATATGTTGTTAAATGTTTACTTAGTTCTGGTGCAGATGTCAATTTGTGTGATGGAAATGGACGATCACCATTGTTTGTAGCATTACAGTATGAACATTGTGATGTTGTTAAATGTTTTCTTAGTTCTGGTGCATCAATGTGTGAACACTGTGATGTTGTTAAATGTTTACTTAGTTCTGGTGCAGATGTCAATTTGTGTGATAGAAATAAACAATCACCATTATTTTTAGCATCACTGTCTGGACATTGTGATGTTATTAAATGTTTACTTAGTTCTGGTGCAGATGTCAATTTGTATGATAGAAATGGACAATCGCCATTGTGTGTAACATCAGCGAAAGAACACTGTGATGTTGTTAAATGTTTAACTAGTTCTGGTGCAGATATATGATTGGAATGGGTTACCATTAATTAGAGCATGAAGCCATGGACATATAGATGTTGTTAAATGTTTACTTAGTTCTGGTGTAGAATTCAATTTACTTGATAAATTTGGAGGACAATCACCATTGTATGTACGTGAAAGCGCAACATCAAAAAAGATGTTAAAATATAACAAAAAAATAACTATAAATCTACAAAAAGACTATAATTATAATCAAATTGACGGATATTTCGCTTGACCGACAAGCTTCTTCAGCGTCTGTAACCTGATTTGGAAAATTGTCACGTGACCATCAGCTATCGTGACTTTAAAATCATAATCTTGAACTTTATACTTAATATTATTTGAGTATATATGTACACCAATTTATAAAGAATATGAAAACAATGAGAAAATGTAATGATAAAATTTACCAACTAGCTATCGTGACGTAAAATTCATAATATTGAACTGTGTATTATTAAAATATATATGTTCACTAATGTATAAAGAATATGAAAATAATGAGAGAATGCAATGATGAAATTTAACAACTAGATAATTACCAGGCACTGGTAAAAATTTAAATAACAACAAAAGATTTAGGCCTTTTTGTTTATGCCCTCCGGATGTAATGCTTGTAACTCGCGGATCCAAAAGCTCTCTCTTTTTCGTCTTTGATTCTCTTTCCGGCTTGGATTGTGGTCAATGATATAAATTTTGGATCTACCAAAGTCATCCAATGAGTGCCCCGGCGACACAAAGTGTTGACTCACGGGCAAGAGTGTCTGTTTCGTAAGATCACTTCTGTGTCCATTCAATCTTTTGTTGAATGATTGGACACTTTCTCCTACGTATTGCGACCCGCAGACATGACAGTCAAGGAGGTAAACCACATTAGGTGTTTTGCAATTGACATTGCAAAAGATCTTATACTCCTTTCATGTCGTCTTACTATGGAACACTTGTGTGTGTTGTAATTGGGGACAGCACTAATATATATATGGATATCCAGAAGAAGAAATAAGTCACTCCAAAGTGAAGCAGGGAGAAGAAAATGACGCCATTTGCATCCCAAAAGTACAAGAAAGAAAGGGAAGAAACAATTTTCACAAAAGAGCAGGAAGAAATAAATGTCATAGGAGAGATAAAACAATTGAGGGAAGAAAGGAGCAACAAAAAGTAGAAAAGTGAGAACTACCTAGCATCATAAAGGAGAAAGATGACATATTTCCCTTTTTAATGAAAGGTTTTGGTGATATTCTTCCTACTGATGATGATATCACATCCCCACTGTCCACTGTCTATTGCTGTAGAAAAGGGCCATTTTAATATTGTAAGCATATTTTAGAAAATTAATACTACAGATTTTGATTTAAGTGATACAGGTAAATAACTATTATTTATGGCAGCAGAACATGGTTGCCATGACATTCTAGTTTTATTATTTCACAGTAGATACAATGATATAACTAAAACCTACCTCGACACAACTCCTTTGGAGATAGCAGTGTGGAAAAATCAAACGAAGGTTCTACAGCTGGTGTTCCTGGAAGAAAATAAACTCCAGAAGTATCGGGGAAATTACCATTTGTTTGATATACTAACTTACTGATTTGAAAAGACCAGAATTTTGTATAAATGAACAAACTGGTAAAGAAGACTGTCAGACACAAAATCGTAATCATCGTCATTTACCATGTCCACTGTGGCACATATTAACTGAAGGTGACAATGACTGCTTGACTCACTTACTAAAAATTTGATTGGATATACATAAACGTGACGGTAACACACTACTATATAATATATTGAATAGACCTAGTTGGATTTCAGCTTACACATTCACACAATTGATGAAATACTGTGAAGATTTTAATATTGGAGAAACAAGCTGGATTTCCTTGTTAGAAACCAAGAGAGAACTAGTATGTCAAGTGGAGAAAGAGTGTAAAGTGAAGAAAGATTGGCAGTGTAGCCTTGTGATAAATGCCTTGTCCGAGTTTAGAAAACACGCCAGATGAAATTCCATCTAATAGACCATATCCAGGTTTTGGTATTTGGTTGTAACATTTCAATTTTCTAATTTTAATGAACCGTAAAACTCATTTTAATTCACTTTGTTGTATTATAATATAAAATATTTAAAAAAAATATGGAGTAATCTTTCCTCAAGAACTAGTTGATGAGATGTTATTCACTTCAGAAGCGTACCGGAAGTGACAACTAACCAATAGTTACGTTTAATTCTAGACGTGGAACATATGGCGTTATGTAATTTATTTTTCTAATATAGTTAACAATTAATGACCCTTGATAAGGTTGATATAAGGATTTATGATTCCAAGAAACTGATATTCACCGAGAAATAATCATTTTATCCTACACTTGTTATACCCCCCGCAAACAAAGTTTGGGGGTATTTGAACTTTTTGAACATTTTTTGGTGAATTTGGCAAAAAGGGTATATGGTTTGTCCGCGCAACTCCTCCTACAGTTTTTATGCTAGGAAGTTTTTATATTGTAGATTATTTGTACATGTATCAAAGATGTGCATGTGGTAAGGATTTTAATTTTTGTGCAATTTTGCCAAAAATATAGATTGTTGAACTTAGTCATTTTTTGGTGAATTTGGCAAAAAGGGTACATGGTTTGTCCACGCAACTCCTCCTACAGTTTTTACGCTAGGAAGTTTTTATATTGTAGATCGTTTGTGCATACATAAAAAATGTCCATGTGGAAAGGATTTGATTTTCATGAATGCTTACCAAAAATATAGATTGCTGAACTTAGTCTTTTTTTTGTTGTGAATTTGGCTAAATGGGTACATGGTTCGTCCGCGCTACTCCTCCTACAGTTTTTACGCTAGGAAGTGTTTATATTGTAGATTGTTTGAACATATATCACGGATGTGCATGTGGTAAGGATTTAGATTTTTGTGCATTTTTACTAAAAATATAGATTGTTGAACTTTTTTGTGTGAATATGGCAAAAGGGTACATGGTTTGTCTGCGCAACTCTTCCTACAGTTTGTAAATTAGGAAGTTTTTACATTGCAGAACATTTGTACTCATATCAAAGATGTGCATGTTGTAAGGATTTTGATTTTGATGAATATTACCAAAAAATATAGATTGTTGAACTTAGTTATTTTTTTTTATTTGTGAATTTGGCTGACAGGGTACATGGTTTGTCCGTGCAACTCCTCTTACAGTTTTTATGCTACAACGTTTTTATTTTTGTTGAATGTGATTATATAATTTGACAAATAATATATTTTCCATGTAGACTTTGTTTTCAATAATCTTGGACACAGTCAGAGTGAAGCGGGGGGTATTAGTCCCGCTATGCCGACAGTTCTAGTTCTCGTTGATCGGTCAAATTGCATTGGCTGGATAAATATGTGATATGTACTGGCATTGACCGAGATATAGCTTTTCTAGTACCCCTTTCACGTTTTACCCTTGTTGAATATTGGGAGACTAGTTGTTGATCAGTTGAATTCCTGTTGATGGAAGATATTAAAAGGACCAATCAAGGGATAATTGTTTCTCTCATTAATACGGCGCTTTAACCCCGCTGAACCCGTGGTGGAAAAATCTGTAATCCTCTAGAGGATTGAAATGTCTCGTGCCTTTCCCCGCATTAATTTCAAACGCATTAATTTTAAATTTTGAAATAAAGTTTGTGTTACATAATGGGAGAAACAAATCCTCCTTCAGTTGCCCATGTGGGCTACGATATTTCTCCACTCTCGAAAGTTAAAGGAAAACTCCATGGTCTTAACAAGTTAGCGTGAATATTTAAATGACAGTAACTAAAAGACATTTGTGTTAATGAATGTTAAAAATAATATACCGTAAGGTAGAATTTGGTGATTGAAGTTGCCTGTTGCACCAAACAATGGGGGTCGCCATTTTTCAGCACTGTGCAATGTGCGGAGACAAGGGACATTATCCATTCTCGGATTATACTTGCAATTAGAGCTCTTCCGAAAGAGCCGTGACGTCGTAAATCCGGTATCGTATATTATATATTAGCATTAAACAGTTGCAATTCGTAAAATAACGTCGTATAAATTTATCTTTTGATATTTACAAAATCATTATGACTTCATGTTAATCATTTTATTGCACTAACGAAAAGGGAAAGGATGAAAACTTTTTTTTTTTTGGTGTAATTACTGATCAGGACAGGACTACCTGTCAACACATGATCATCAATCAGTGACCTCGAAAAACATGGGAAAGTACGACAGCATTGGGGACAAAAAAGAAAAAAAACATGTGTAAGCATAAAACGAGTTAAAACTGACAGTTATTTAACCTACGGCCAATCACATAAAGCATGAAATTATACGTACTACGTAGAACCCCCCACCCCCTTTTCCGATACAAATAAACTCCTTTGTTTTTTGAAAATGTAACATGGGATGGGAATATTAAGAACAAAGTTAGAACGATATACAATTATAAACATTGCAATGCAGTTGATCTGATATTAAAACATAACCAAACGGGCACGATGTTGGGAAAAGTCAGATACATGTTATTTATTCAACTAACATGATCCGGACCTGTGACGTCACATGCATAGGTGTCATGGCCGCTTACACTACGACAGCAAATTCCAAATATTCATATTTCTAATTGGGTATATTAATGTTAATAAGGGTGGGTTTTTTTTTAATAATAAGTTATTTACGAATAAAAAGTTATAATTAATTGAATTAAAACAACTTTTCAACTGACTGGAGTATTCCTTTAAACTTAAAATTTTAGCCACTCGCCTGACGATATTGTAACCCACGGGAAACTGAAGGAGAATCTATATATAATTCTGTTTTTTAATCAAAATATAATCGCCCATAGATTAATGTGACTTTTTCAGCAGTAATAAACACAATATTAATGTTTTGTCTTAAAATATAAAGATTATGTGTATACGGCACAAAACTGAGAAAAGATTCGGTGTACCTCTCCTTTATCTCAGTTTTTAAGCCTCATACATATAAACTTTATATCTTAAGACACTGCACTAATATTGACTATATATATATATATGTATATAAACGTCTGAAATGTAGCACAACAATATCAAAAAAGATGTTACAATATAAAAAAAATAACTATAAGTCTCCAAAAAGACTATAACTATAATACATCGGTTCCGCGATACTGGTATTCATATAATACCGTCATATGACTTCCATCACCACGTGACTAAAATCTAGGCATCTTTTGTTCCAAATGGCCTGTGGTTTTTCAACTTTGTCAGAACTGGGATAAATGCTACATATTTTTCCAGATTGGGTTTCTTCCTGCTGTCAGATGTACACCCCGGAGTCATGCACCAATATTTGCTGGATGACTTTTGATATCATTTTCTTCGATCCATTTCTACCTGCAGTGTCTACTGCTCAAAATGCCTAAATTTTATATGAAGTCACGTGATCGGCGGTACGAATTCTTCCTCCAATTCAGGAGATCGTCTTATCACGGAATCGTCGTATTGAATTGACGCATATTTCGCTTGACCGTCTGTAATCTCATTTGAAAGATTGTCACGTGATCATCAGTTATCGTGACTTAAATCATAATCTTGAACTTTATACTTTATATTATTCAAATAATTTATATTATATATGTACACTAATTTATAAACAATATGAAAACAATGAGAAAAAGTAATGATGAAATTTACCACCTAGCTAAGGACCAGGCACTGGTTAAAAAGTTAAAAACCAATTTAGGCCTTTTTGTTTATGCCCTCCGGATGTAAAGTTTGTAACTTGCGAATCGAAAAACTCTCTCTTTTTTGTCTTTGATTCTCTTTCCAACTACTAGTATATATATATAATAGGTGAACATCAGATTTTGCAACTTTTAATTTATGTAATTTTGTAATGTCTATTTTCCCTGTGACATGGACCATTGATTTGTGTTGTTATTTTATATAAACCAGACCACACATTCCCTCACCTTTTCAATCTCTTGAATGCTACATAAACATGACCTACATATATTTTGGCACTGTGCAAGGTGTTGTTATTTTATATAAACCAGATCACACATTCCATCACCTGTTCAAACTCTTGAATGCTACATAAGCATGACCTACATATATTTTGGCGACTTGCCAGGTGTTGAAATCTTATGTTATTCTTACGTATATGTATTTTGGAATCTTATATATTGGCTCCGTGGCAGATACGGGAAATGATTATAAACTAAGTAAAATCTGCTTTGATATGGTAATCTAAATTGTTATGAAGATGTTGATATTTTTTCATACTTATGATACATGTTACAATTCTATGATTATTTTCTATTTTTGTATGTAATTACAGTCAAACCTGTATTAAGAGGTCACTTTGGGACAAAGCAAAAGTGGCCCTATAAGACAGGTGACCTCTTAAAAGAGGTTCAATTCATATGAACATTTCTATTACAAGACAAGAAAAAGGTGACCTTTTAATACAGGTGACTGCTTAATAGAGGTGACCGCATGGCTGTATTTGACTATATTTGTTTATTGCTACATATCTGTACATACGTCATTTATCTCCCGCTCCCACCCATTTATCCACGATAGTCGTATGTGATGAGTTCATTGTTATTTCGTATTTAACTATGTGTCATTTTCATTCTTTCATGATAATTTGATGGTTAGCTTTTTAAGTTTTACTTTTCCATAATAACTCATTGACATATATTTAAATTAGTTAATTCTAACCTTATCTGTGATGTAAAGGTTAGCGTGCTCACTTCGAGTGCAGTAGATCATGGATTTGAGCCCCGATCGGGTCAAACCAAATATTATAGAATTGGTAATTGTTGCTTCTTCGCTAAGCACACAACATTAAGGAGAAAGAGCATCGGCTGGTTACCTCGGAATCAAGATAATGTGTCTAACTAAAAATCCAACTAAGCATGTTGGTCTTGTTCAAAGCAGACCTCATCATCATTTCATTGAGATTTAACTTGTTCTCGCCATGATATACATTTGTAGCTGCAACATTACTGAGTTGGCGTTAAACAACAATC
This sequence comes from Gigantidas platifrons, assembly GCA_002080005.1. Taxonomy (NCBI): domain Eukaryota; kingdom Metazoa; phylum Mollusca; class Bivalvia; order Mytilida; family Modiolidae; genus Gigantidas; species Gigantidas platifrons. The sequence goes on from MJUT01061813.1 coordinate 45,269, forward strand.
ATTCACTCACTGGTAATTCTGGTCTTAAAATGTAACTGAAACTATAAGGTTAGATATTTATTGTTTTGCTCCATTTATTATTATTATTTATTTTTACTGTAATACATGAATGTGGCCGTCATTGCCATGGTAACCATGAAAGGTTAAAAAAAGTTTTGGCGCGATTGTAATGAAACTTCATAGGAATGTTTTTGGGATGTTTAGTTTTGAATTTAGGATTAAAATGTTTCAAAATGCCACAGTTGCCATGGTAACAATAAAAGTTAAAGCATATGTTTTTAATGATTGTAATGTAACTTCACAGAACGATCTATAGGATGTGAAGATGTGCATTGAAGGTTGAAAATTATAATTATTACAATGTATTTTTATTATTATTATTATTATTATCATCATCATCATTATTATTATTATTAAATTTATTATTATTCTTTCTATCTGTAACACTGAAGTTGCCCGCTGTGGTTCGCAGAAATCATAAGTCCAGTGATCTTATGGTTTGGGATGATGATGAATCAATGTATCATGATTTAAAATTTTGCACTGGGGCTCCTTTGTGTATATCTTGATGGACCTAAATTTGTTATTACAAAATCCTATGGAGATTTTTTTTCTACAGGAAAAATATTTATTTTGGTGTGATTGTAATGAAATTTCACAGGAATAAAAAAAAAAAAACATTTATTTTAAAATGGTCACTGTTCGCATGTTCTAAAGATATTTTTCATTTGATTGTAATTAAACCCAAGGAATGATCCTTTGGGATGTATCGAAGTGCATTTTCGAGCATGCACATCATATGAATCCATCTTAATTTTATTTTGTCTTCCATTTTGTTTGTGAATATTGCTTTGTAATTAGTGTCATATATAGTAACATATGCTTTTATGGACTGCATTAATTTAACAAGTTTTAATTAGCTCACCTGACCCGTATATGAGTTATTGCTACCACTGGGTGTCCGTCGTCGACCTGTCGTTTTTGGGGGGTTTTTTTTTTGCTGCTTTTTGCATTTTAATCAACTCTTCTAAAACCACTGGGTCAAATTGTACCACAATTGGGTGGTCCCCTTTCAGAATTATGTACGACAATTCCTCCCGCCAACCAAGATGGCTGCCATTACTAAAAATAGAAAATTCAGCAAAAATCACTTAAAATTATCTTCTCTGAAACTGCTGGGTCAGTTGGGCCCAAACTATGGTGGACGAGTCTGCAGATGGTCCTCTTTGAGAATTGAATTTTGAATTTGAATTTTGGTGTTTAACGCCACTTTTAGTGGCGGTCGGGGTTGTCGGACTCAATTCTCAAAGGGACCCGGGTGGCTCAATGAGTTAGGTCGCTGGATCTAACAGCTCATACAAGCCTATCACCAATAGCGTGGGTTCGCGCCCGGCTTTGTAAATTACAAAAAGGGTGCACTCGACTTGCAGACGCAAGTGATAAAGTTTACCAGTTGCCCATGGTCGGTGGTTTTCTCCGGGTACTCCGGCTTCTTCCACTACTAAAACTGGTCACCATGATGTAGCTGAAATATTGTTTAAAGTGGCGTTAAACACAAAAAATCAAAATCAAATCAACCAAAGACTTGATATTTGCTGCTCCTCCGTTAGACACAGCACTATCATAAGAACTAAGAGAAAAAACACTAAATGGCTCTACTTCAGGATAATGTGTCCAAGTAGAGCAGTATGTCTATCCGCGAAAGCTACCATTATGAAAATTCAGAGCAAGTCGGTGTAAGGCAAACATCTTCTTCATCGCATTGAAATATAAAATGTTCTCGTCATGATATGCAATGTAGCTGACAAATTGTTCATGTGGCGTTAAACAAAAATCACTCGTTCGCTATATAATAACATATGTATTGCATTTGTAATTTAAGATAATACTGAATAGACAATTGAAATAAATTTAAGATTTTATTTGTACAGTATATTGAATTTAATGTTGAATATTATTTCTGTAAATTGTGTCATTGAAATTACTTTTGATTTATAATACAATATCATTCTTAGAAATCTATCTTACTTATATCATAGCATTAATTTTCATCAATTTTTAAAGTGCAAATATAATACTAAAATTTTATTCTAAAAAGTATAAGGTTAAAAATAAATACCACTGTCCTAATTTACATAGAGAAAATATTGTATATAATTAGAAAGCTATCTTGGTTCAAGATTCTTATTTCACATCACATCATAGTTCAAACAGTGGTACAAGAAACTGGGACAATTTTGTTCGATTCATAATTAATATGAAATATTTGACTAAAGGCTAAAGTGTTCATTTCGTGTGAAAAATATTGACTCGTGTATAGTTTATATCCAGAATAAAGTAATAAACATTTCCTTCATGTAGGAAGTGACCTACATGTAGAAAAAAAATGTTATATCAGAATTGTTAAGAATATTACGGAGTCAAATTAATTGAAACATCTTGACCTAGCATTGACCCCTCGCCTAATATAAAAAGAAAGAATTGTTGGAAAACCCAGTGTGGTTCCAATTTCTTTTCTTTTAAGGTGAGAAAATAATTTAAACATTTTTAATTTTTATTTCAGCAATTACTTTTATATCTTTTTAATTATTTTTCAATAATTATTTTTTAATTTAAGTAAAAGCAAAAGTATAAAAAAGAACATTGATAATTTGTTTTTATTGACAATTTTATTTAAATCAATATTTAATATTATGTTATAGTTTTAATATAGATCTTGGTATTGGTATATGTTAGTAAGTAGATACAATTAATAAAAAGGAACTTGTTACTTCGTCTGGTCATTGTACTTTAAAACAAATTAATTTAAAGAATTAAACGAAAAAAAAAAAGATATGTTCTGATTTACTTCACATCATTGCTAAAGGTTTATTTATAATCAGAGACAATTTAAATAACAGATAAATATTTGAACACTTTAGAATAATAAATTTCTATTTGAAATGTTACTTTGATTTATTTTAGAAACAGAATTATTGAGATTATGTATTTTATAATTTATTTGTTTTGCATTGTATTTTATGTTGAATTTTATCTGTATAATAAAAGTGCGGTTCCAATTTCTTTTCTTTTAAGCCATCAACGAAGCAGGAGTCTCCCTCGTTCCCGGCCTAGCTGTTCCCCGACCGACCGCTCCGAAGTTACATTAAAACATTACGGAACTGGTGAACTTTATCTAAAATTGAAAAACGGTACAAACGTCCCAATAGGTACCAGAAACTCTCATATACTAAGTGCTGGAGGAGCAAGTCAAAAGCACACCAGAAAAGTCGGCATAATACTTATTTCAAAGTAGACTCTCTGTCCTCCCGGTTGTCTGATCTGGACCTTAATGTCGAGTCTTTTCTACCGACTCGTGAGTTTAGACATGTAAGTTTAGAGATCTTCTGCTTGTACTCAAACATGAGAATATTCACTCACAAGACATACATCATTCACCTTAGAGATATACTTTTATACGAGTCATCTTGTTTCCTGGTCACGGGTACAGATCAATGAGGTTTCTAATTTTAGAGGAAACACCTTCTATGCTTAACTGTACATGTACCCATGCCATGAGCCGTACATTATATATATAGACTAGGCAATTCATATTTTTGTAGCCTTTACCATTACTAAACGATAGGAATTTTCAACGACGACGTTATATTATTCTGCGCAATAATGTATATATTTTAAAATCTTAAAGGAGAACGAAACCAACTGATGATTTGGGGTTTTACAGAATTAAGAACTAATAACAAAAATTGAAAATATGACTTTTTTAATGAAAATTTTACAAGGCTGGTGTTAAAGCACGTTTTATCTTACTGATTTTAAATTTCCCACTAAACATTGAGGCTGCCATTTCTCACTTATCAGTGAAGTAACTCCTTCTACTCTGATTTACTTGTTCAGCTTATCTTCATCAAAACAATAATATCATTTGTGGAATTTCGTCATAATGGAGATAAATTCTAAATTTCTATTACGTCACTGATATGTGAGAAATGGCATCCTCCATGTTTAGTGGGAACTTTAAAATTAATGAGATATAAATGTGCTTTAACACCAGCCCTTGTAAAATTTTCTTAAAAAAGTTATATTTTCATTTTTAGCTCGGGGTCAGGTAAGCTATATTGCCATCACTTAGCTTCCATCGTCTGTAAACATTTCAATCTTCTTCTAGAGAACCACAGAAGCAAATGGGGCCAAACGTGGCAGGAATGTTAATTTTTTTGGTCTAGCCAAAGGCAACATGAGCTTTTGTCATCAATTGGCGTCTGTCGTCCGTTAACTTTTCACATTTTAATCTTCTCTTCTGAAACCCCTCAGCCAAATGAATTGAAACTTGGTAGGAAGCATCTATGGGAGGTCCTCTATAAAGACTGCTCATTTCGTTACCAAGCATGGCCGCCACAGACAATTCTTGTTTCTGATTGGCCAATTTTTTAAATTCTTATCTTCTGAAACCGCAGGACCAAATTAACCGAAACTTAATAAAAAGCATCTATGGAAGGTCCTCTGTAAAGTTTTCTCATTTCGTCCCGATCCGTTAACAAACATGGCCACCACAGGCGAATCTTGTTTCTGATTGGCCTATTTTAAACAATTTTCTCCTCTGAAACTGCTTGGCCAAATGAACCGAGACTTGGATGAATCATCTATGGGAGGTCCCCTATCAGGATTGCTTATTTCGTCTCGTTCTGTTAACAAACATGGCCGCCACAGACAATTTTTGTTTCTGGGTGGTTGATTTCTAAAAAATCTTCTCCTCTGAAACTGCTCAGCCAAATGAACCGGAAATTGGTAGGAAGCATCTATGGGAGGTCCTCTATAAGGATTGCTCATTTCGTCTCGTTCCGTTTACAAACATGGCCACCACACACATATCTTGTTTCTGATTGGTTGAGTCCTTAAAAAGCTTCACCTCTGACACCACTTTGCCAAGTGAACAGAAACTCGATAGGAAGCATCTATGACAGTTCCTCTATAACAATTGTTAATTTCGTCCCAATCCGTTAACAAACATGGCCACCACAGGCAATTCTTATTTCTGATTGGCCAATTTTTAAAAATCTTCTCTTAAACTGCTAGGTCAAATGAACTGTAACTTGGAAGGAAGTATTTATGGGAGATCCTATATAAGGATTGCTCATTTTGTCTCCATCCGTCAACAAACATGGCCGTCACAGACAATGATTGTTTTTGATTGATTGATTTCTAAAAAAAGCTTCTCCTCTGAAAGCACTTTGTCAGATGAACCAAAACGTGGTAGGAAGCATCTATGGAATGTCCTCTTTAAAGATTGCCCAGTTAGTTCCCATCCGTTAACAGCATGTCCACCACAGGCAATTGTTGTTTCTGATTGGTCAATTTCTAAAAGTCTTCTCCTCTGAAACTTCTTGGTCAAGTGAACCGAAACCTGGTAGGAAGCATCTATGGAAGGTCCTCTATCGAGATTGCTCATTTAGTTTTGATCTGTTAACAAGCAGGGACGCCACAGGCAATTCTTGTTTATGAATGGTCGATTTCTAAAAATCTACTTCTCTGAAACAGCTTGGCCAAGTGAACCGAAACCTGATATGAAGCATCTATCAACGGTTCTCTATGGAGATTGCTTATTTCGTTTTGATCTGTTATTAAGCATGGCCACCACAGGCAGTTCTTGTTTCTGGTTGATCGATTTCTAAAAATCTACTTCTCTGAAACTGCTTAGCCAAATGTCGTGTTAATCTAGTTACAAATGCCGGTAATAAGTCGTGAATGGGGACAGTACCGGGAAGTGCTTACGACAAGTGGAACATATCTGTGGTCCTTTGTGACACAGATCTTCCATAACGGTCAACCAAGTCATGGTGACGACCGTAAAATTACTCACTTGGTCATCAACAACAATCACTCAATCAATCATTCTAAACATCTGTTTACAATAAAATATTGATTACCTTGTCACCTTTCACCCAGATTGCGAGATACTACACAAAGAAACCCGTTATTAAGTCATGCAGGAAGAACGATTGGATTCGGACTGTGACAAATGGAATATATCTTTGGTCATTTCTGAAAAAAGTGTGGAGATACCAAAGATGTAATGAAAAGTCTTAAATCAAAGGACAAACAATACAATAACCAAAAGAGAAAGGACAAAAGGGAATACAATAATCTACAAAATACTACACAGAAAACTAAAGATTGAGCAACACGAATCCACACTTAAAAACGAGAGAGAGAGAGAGAGAGAGAGAGAGA
>MJUT01061813.1:63387-77007 GCA_002080005.1 Gigantidas platifrons
AATCTTAGAAAGAAACAAACAATACTACACCGTCCAATAGAGCAATCTTAGAAAGAAACAAACAATACTACACCGTCCAATAGAACAATCTTAGAAAAAACAAACAATACTACACTGTCCAATAGAACTATCTTAGAAAGAAACAAACAATACTACACTGTCCAATAGAACTATCTTAGAAAGAGACAAATTCGATACCACTAACACATAAATAAACTAGTGTTATGTGCTCAAACCTCCTCTCTTAGTGAAATTTTGACGTCATCATCGTAGGATAATTTTCAGTTGATATTTAACCGTTAAACGCCAACTCAACAATGTCTCAGCAATGTTAAAGGGAGAAGATGTTACATTAGGTGAGATTGTGATGAGGTCCGCTTTTTGCTAGACCAACACTCTTATTTGAATGTTGACAGTGCTAGCTCACTGAAACGACAGTTCGAGAATAGACTTGTACATAGCTCCACTCAGAAACATTACCCTGAATCCGAGCCAACCACAGTGTTCTCCTTAATATTACTTGCTTAGCGGAGAAGCAGCAAATACCATGTTATAATCTTTTGTTTGATCTGATCGGGAATCGAACCCACGATCTGTGAAAACCACACTCAAGGCGATCACGTTAAACATTACACCACCGATGCAAAAGTAATAGAAGCACAAGCTGTAGCATTATATTACGTAAGAAAGTTAGATTTGTCTCTCTGGTTTTTTTTTCTTTAATATACAACATGCTGGGTAAAATCTATGCGACACAAGGCAACTAACTGTATTGTATTATTTTTCATTTGTCTAAAGGTTTTAATGCAGTTGCTCTAAATAACATATGTCTGTGCAGAACATATTTATGCGAGGGAAAAATCAAATGAAGTACATTGTGTATTATATAACTTGTAACATGAATGCATTCTTTTCCGAGACTTTTAATCTTTTTATGCTTTATATACCAGAATGTAAGCAACAGCTAAGAACAATGAAATAATACACGCAGATACGAGATATTGGACACTTTAAATGTGGACTGTAGTTTTTTTTTAACTATCGGAGAGCCGTACCATTATCAACGGCCTATAGGTGTGATATTGCATGGTTTCATGTTACAAATCAGTTATACCACGGCTTTCAGAGTTAAACGGTTAAACAATCTCACGTTTCATGTTACAAATCAGTTATACCACGGCTTTCAGAGTTAAACGGTTAAACAATCTCACGCTTCATGTTACAAATCAGTTATACCACGGCTTTCAGAGTTAAACGGTTAAACAATCTCACGCTTCCCGTTCCATTCAAAACAGCAGTAATCACGTGATTGATTCATAGATTACAACAAAAGGCAAGAAACACAACACGTGTTCGTTTTCACACATCCCACGTGTATTTTAGAGTTTGTCTATCAGCATGGCCATCGGTAGTATGATGGTTAGCATGCTTGTCTCGAATGAGGTAAATCGAATGTTCAAGCCAAGATCAGGTTAAACCATAGACTATGAAATGTGTATGTCTAGCCCCTCTGCTAATAACGCAACATTAAGAAGTAAGAACAATGACTGGTTAGCTTGAATCAGGATAATGTGTTCGAGTGAAGTGACATGTCAACCCGCGAACTGTTCTTTTAGTGTGCTAGCACTATTTTTAAATTTAATCTAAACGTGTTGAGATCTAGTACAAAGGGGCTATCTTTATCTCATATAAATGTAACTTATTCTCGCCATGATATGGCTAAAAATGCTTTATTACTTTAGCAGCTAAAAAAGAAATGAGATTCGTCATCTACAGTACTAAATAGTGTTAAAATTTGCATGGAGTGAGTGCAAATAGTGTAAGAGCCCAACCATCAAAACAAAATAGCAGACATGTGCTTTCAATGTATATTTCATTGTACCATGTGACATAGGACATTTAAATATTAAAAGGCTACTCATCAACTGACCATTAAGGTGGTAGTCAATGAATGATTGATTGGTGTCCATTAATATTTAAATGTCCTATGTAAAGTCTGTTATTTGTACTCACTCCAGCCAGATTTTTACGCTTCAGAAAATATAATTAACATAGAGACCTAATGGATAACTTTTTTAATAATGGGTCAAACATTTTGAAATTAATTGTCAGAGTTTGTATATATCATATATTAATATACATCTTGAAAAACAAATGTTGATTTGAAAACTGGATTTTTAAGAATGTTTTTCTGTAGGTTTTATAGAAATCAAACGAACTATAGTTAGACTCGTGAATTCTGGTAAATATTAGGGTTAGGGGTTGTGCTGTTCAACGCCACTTGCAACAATTTCTGTTATATCGTGGTGGGCAGTTGTACTGGTGGAGGAATTAACCTAGTACAAATGATGTTAAAGATAATTTGATAGAAAATGTATCGGTGTCGGGCCTCTTAAGGAATATCGTTCGGCTTGCAAGTTTTCAAATAAATAACTATTATTGAGAATATGTGTAGACTAGTTCCATCTAACTATATTTTAATTTCAACTTGATCATCAGACTTTGAAACCGCATCGATGCTGCAATGGTTAGCCTGCTCGCCTCGAGTGCGGTAGATCGTGGGTTCGAGCCCCGGTCGGGTCAAATCAAAGACTATATAATCGGTATTTGTTGCTTTTCCACTAAGCACGCAGCATTAAGGAGTAAGAACAAAGACTGGTTGGCTCAGAATCAGCATAATGTGTCCGAGTGGAGCGACATGTCTGTCCACGGACTGTTGTTTCGGTTCAACTCAGCGTGTTCGTCTAGAACAAAGCGGACCTCATCATCATAGCATTGAAAATTAGCTTGTTCTCGCCATGTTATAGCTGAAAAATTGCTTACTTGGCATACAAACAACAATCAGTCACTCACTCAGACATTAAGCTGGTTTGCAAAATGTGACTATATTTGCGTAATACTTAGGGCAGACTTCCTGATGTTTCGATTCAATACCGGCTTTCTGATTGGCTCCTCAAGACCCGAATATTCTAGACGTTATATTCCGACTCCCTTCTGTCGTTACATTAACTTAGACACCTATAATGCTAAAATAATAAAGTAATAGAAGGCACACAAAGAAGACGTGTATTTAGTTTTATTAATTTGAAAGATAAAAGTCCTCAAATTGGTTTGATGCATGATTGGTATAACTTCGCTCGCACTGAATTCCATTTTTGCCACATTTACAATTGTACCTGTCAAACAAATATGTATGCTCAAGTAGGGAGGGGGGTATACAATCTCACGAACAAAATAGTTTCCCCTATCTAGATTCATCTAGACTTTTGGTATGGTATTAAGAAGACATTTTGAAAATCCATAGTTTAATTCTTTTGCACTTAGTTTGAGGTTTGGCTATTTTTTGCCATAGATTGACTGAACTATGAGGGTATATTAATATTGCTAGTTAAGTCAACTTTATGTTTTGCATGCAAAATATTCACAATGAGAATTAAAATACCTGAGTCCAATTTGTTCTTGGATTCATTTATTGAACGGGTTAAGGAATACAATCGTACATGCATGTGATGAATACACCGTGACACTGCAACGGCGTACCAATATTTCTGACCGTGGACTATTTAGTGGGTACAATAATGGAGAGTGACATTGTCCCTGTACGCTATTTAGTGGGTGCAATAATGGAGAGTGACACTGTCCCTGTACGCTATTTAGTGGGTGCAATAATGGAGAGTGACATTGTCCCTGTACGCTATTTAGTGGGTACAATAAGGGAGAGTGACATTGTCTCTGTACACTATTTAGTGGGTACAATAATGGAGAGTGACACTGTCCCTGTACGCTATTTAGTGGGTGCAATAATGGAGAGTGACATTGTCCCTGTACGCTATTTAGTGGGTACAATAATGGAGAGTGACACAGTCCCTGTACGCTATTTAGTGGGTACAATACTGGAGAGTGACATTGTCCCTGTACACTATTTAGTGGGTACAATAATGGAGAGTGACACAGTCCTTGTACGCTATTTAGACCTCTTTTGTAGATTCGAAAAAGAATAGGCACAGCATAGCCGCTACGCAATACTATTTTTTTCGTCCCTACCAACAAACTCTCCATACTTTTCTCAGTGGCAGTCAAAACACGTTGGCGTGCTTGAACTACTCCTCCCCTTATTTCTTTATTGTTTTATATATTATTGAGAGGTTTATAGTTATGGTATATAACGCCTTTTAAAAATATTTCAGTTATATCGTGGCGGTCAGTTTTATTGGTGAAGGAAACCGGAGAAACTCACCGACCCGTCGCAACTTTATCACATAATATTATATCGGGTACACATCCCCTGAGCGGGATTCGAACTCACAACGTTAGTAGGAATAGGAACTGATTGCACAGGTAATCACGACCACGACGGCCTCTATATAATTATTTAACTTGATCTTGTCAGGAATATAGCTGAAATACTGTTCGATGAACTTAAAGCAATAATCAATCAATCAATCTTATGATAGCTTTTTTAAACCACCCCAGGTTTATAATGTTCGTCATAATTTCACGAAGGTTGACCAGACCACGCAATTGCTTGGCCTTGCAAGGTCTTGGTTATTTTGTCCAACAAAAAATCCACCGCGACTACTGATGTAGTCATTATGTTTTGTACTATTACGTTTCAAACAAGAGGCTATAATAATATATTTTATTAATAACTGATACGAACATCAGCAGTAGTTTTAATGGAGATTTTTTAATCGAATCCACTATTTACTACGTAGAGGCGTAGGAGTTGAGCGGAACAACATTCTGGTATGTACCGTTTCATATCTTATTGTTTTACTTGTGAAATGTGTATCTAATTACATATATTATTTGAAGTATAAGGAAACGCTGACGTGACCCTTTTCCGTTTTTGATAATATTGCCAATATATATACTAACTGTTGCATACTCAGAAGTTTGTTTGATATGCGGTGGTAGAAACTGTGACTATAGTTTATTTCTATTAGCACCTAAGTGTCGCAAAATTTACTAACGGTGCTACCTGAAATTAAACCCTGGACAATGTTTTTATCTGTGTGGTTACTACTAAGCTGTTGGATACAATTTTCCTATGTAAGTTTTACATTATCTTATACACAATCAAGGGACATAACTCGGTAGTTAAACTTAATTTATCTATATGATTTTATTAACGTTATCTTAGTTTGATCAATTTCACAATTTCCGCCTACACGTGTTCCGTGTGATACTTCCTGATTGTTCCCTTTTCCCTCTAAAGACCGTGTTCTGTGTCTTCTATTATTAGACGATGATGAAGTTGTTTATGCATGCAAAAGTGTCTATTGTTCAAGATTATCTTGAATGGGAAATCCCACTGAAATGGGAGAGAACTCTTTACAAACGAAATATTTGCAAGTGGGAAATTTTATTTCCACAGGAAATAAAATTTCCCTTATTTGCTTTGTAAGAGATGTGATCTAATCTAATACGAAAGTTTATGGGAATGTTTATTGATGCCCCCGTCACCACGACATAGTTGAAAAAGGTACTGAAATTAATTCAAATTAATCGTGTTATAGTTATCATAAAGGATAGACCATATGCACCTTTCCTATTATGATTCTAAAACATACGTTTTACATGAGTTATTTCACTTTAATATTGGAAAATGGCCACCTTTCATGCAAAGTTCAAAGTTAAAAACAGCATATATATTTTCCCATAATCTGTTAAAACATTTAATGTTGTATATCTTGTAAATTTTCTATTTGTTATAAAAATTATTGCTTGACTTTTTTAAATGTTCATTTATCTACAAATTATGAGACAATTGTACTCAAATTCGTTGCCCTTAAAGACATATACACAATTTACAATTAAATCTGGAATATACAACATGTCAATTCAACTAGCATCTACTATGAATGGACACACTTACTTCAAGAAGTCCAGGAACTTGAGACTGATGTGTTGCTTCTCTGCTTACCACACAGCAATTATGAGTAAAGGCGACAGTAATTTGTCTACCTGTAGATTGCTATGTCTGTGAGTTGTTTAAACTAAGGTTGTTGGTCTTTTCCAAAACATAAACAACGAGTGCCACAATTAAGCAGGAACTGCTTAGCCTACCGGAGCACCTGGGTCCCCTCCCGGTTTTAATTGGGTTCCTTTGACTCGATCTGTTTAGGTGTAGTGTTTTGTAGAGAGTTGTTTGTCCTTTTGTTATTTTTCCATTGTATTGCTTGTCCTCCTTTACTATTGGTATCTTCTAACTCTTCTTCTATAACACTATCTCATCAAAAAGTAACTTGCTCTCTCTCTATGATATACCTAGATATATCCTCACTCACTCACTCACTCACGCACGAACGCACTCAGTACTTTGTATTGTTTTATTGTTTTGTAGACGCATAGTTATGAATGTCCACAAACACCAGCGATTGCGAAACTGTGCAGCTACCAACGTCCGGAAAACCAATGTGAAACAGATTCAGATTGTAAATTAGAGGGTATTTATACTAGCGTTCACATGAACATAATTGTGTCAAATACTAACAGAAGCTTGTTTCCTTCGATCTTTTTATATCTCACCACATCCCCATGCCGTGACGTTGAGCAACATAACCCGATACATATCTCAAATGTAAAGTTTTCCAGACATCGACCTAAGACCGAATGTTGCATGTACGTAGGTGGAACAATCAGCAAGTTCTAAGTGAGCAACATAGTGGATGATTTATTTTGTAAATATATACTGATACTCATTATATGAAGAAAAAAAAACATGACCACACCAACCAGTCAGTCAAGGATTACCCTTAAAACAACGTCGTCTAGCCTGATGATAATTGTGTGTCACACTCATTTTTGAGTTATACTTTTTGTTGAAGAACCTGCTGTTACTGTGAAATGCCGAACAGCAATAAAAGCGCTGTCCCTTTACTTGATGATGAGTTCAAGTGTAAAGTATGTTGGATAGTCTCTCATGTTCATCTACATCCATATCATTTCTTACTAATGAAATATGTTAAATTGCAGTCTACAATGTCTCAGCCAATCAGATGCAAGGGTAGCCATCTTGATATTTAAATTTCCTGGACACTTTTCGATCAGAGGAACCTCAAATGAGCCTCCAGCTCAGGAAAGCTAATCATTTTATAATTTTAAATGACTACAAAATCTGATAAGGTATGTATCGTTTTATTCCAATGTTTGGAGACTTTTGTATTTCAGGAGAAAAGTGTTGTAAAGGAAGATGTGGAGGCTTGCAGTGTTTGGCGGCAGTAAAGAAGGTATGTATTTTCACAGTAGATTTTGAAGAAAGTTAAATTTTAGATCCTATTTTTCATGGATTGCTCATAAATACACAAATTCAATAATAATCAAAAGGCACCAAAATTGTATATTGAAAGAAAATATTATATTTCCATGGATTGTTAAATTTGTAGATTAATTGACCCACGAAATCCATTTCATAGTAATTTAAATTGATCTGTGGGTCGTTGTGTTAATCCCCTTTTTTGTCCCTTTCCATGGCTTAACACCGCATTTTAACTAGAGTTATAGAATAGAATATAGAATAGAATATTTTATTAATCCAATTAAGGACCCTTACGGGTTTATAAATTTCATACAATGATTACAATGATTAGAATACATAATACAAATTAAATTGATGAATTATAATAACGATTTACTAGGAGGGAAGCAGGAACCCAAGGGAGATAAAAAAAATATATATATATAAACAGCAACCGTTATATATTTCATGGATTATTCCCCTTTGTTCAAGATTAGAAACTTAAGGAAATGTAGGAGGCTGATTCCCTCCTAGGAATGTAGAACTAGTTTTAGTTTTAGTTTAAACATATTTTATTGTCCAAAAACATGACAATAGGATCAGATACAAGTTTTTCAACTTAGAACATCTTCTCCTTTATATAAACAATATACAGATACAGTTGAACATAAATACATAAAAGCTCCAGTCTTACTTAATAATCAGAAGAAAAAACACAAACAAAAACAAACAAAAAAAACAACATGAAATATACGAGTGTCACACAATTTGATATTTGCCAAATGACTAGTCGAACAGATCTTTACAATAATTGTACTAGTATATAGAACACACCTAAAATGAAAAAAATCAATAATTGTTATACAATCATCAATGTTTCGTAGTGGGATTATTAATTCGATAAAGGTAGGATCTTTTAAAATTTAGTTTCAAAATATATAGTAATATCATTATTTATTCAATAAGAATTTTAACATAAAGTGCTCACACGTGTGTATTGCAACAATTACTAAGTCACATCAGGTCAGCCACAAACCAATTGTCACCTGATTATATTCACAATAATCAGCGGAAAGAAAAGCGACATGTTTCCTTAATATATGTCTGTACAGTAATGAATACATGCCTGTTTGTGTCAATATCATAAATTTGACTTCCAAACAGCAAAGTGTTTAAGTCAATGTGTATATTCACAGCTAATAAAGAACGGTACAAAATATTTCTTTGTGCATCAAACCTCTTGCAGTACAATAAAAAATGTTCAGCATTCTCAGTGGAATATCCACAAGAACAAGATGGGCTATGAATCAGATTAGCATGAAATAGATCGTTACGTAATGCACTACAATTATTCCTCATTCTAGAATGCAGTATATTTAAATATCTGTTACCAATGTAGAACTAGCAAATATGTATATAAAATACAATAATAATAATTAATGCAAGGACTGGACCATGTCTTGAGGAGCTACACATACAGATAATATAATATAATATAATAATATGTCTACATGTACAATTACATGTATAAAAATGTTTTCTCCATATATATATATAACACTCACTGTTCACAATTATATGATATGATCTTACACATTATTTAATATCAATCTATCATGAAGAACCTCATCCATCAGAAATATTTTTGTATCTCAATTTAAAGCTTTGAATAAGAAAATGACCTAAATTTTCAACTAATAATGTATTTTCAGTGGTCATTAACCATATAAATTTGGATTTATTATCTAATTTGATAAATTTTTTACAATCATTTTGAATTTTAGTATATAATTCCTCACGTATACCATTATAAAAAGCACATTTTATTAGAAAATGAGGTTCATCTTCAATATCATTCTGTGAACAAAACTTGCATATCCTCTATGACCTTTCTATATAATTATTTTTATGCCTCTCTGTTTCCACTCTTAAATGATGTGAACTTATGCGAAATCTACATAGTATTTGCTTTACTTCAAAATTGTTTATCTCTAGATATTTTTCTTTTTGGAACATACTTTTGTAGGAAAAATATGTATCTAACTTTCCAGAAACATTATCTTTTCCATGGAACCATGTTTTCAAAAACAGAGTTTTTAACTTTTTCATAACAAGTTCTTTTATTTTATTTATAGAATAGTCACGGCAATAAATTTCCTTTAAATCAAGTTTATCAAGCAGAAAAATCACAGAGGAACCAACGAGTTATGTAACGATTGGTTCTGTTAACCCTTCTAGACAGTGCCGGATTTACCATTGTGCTTACGCACAGGGCTCGGTTGGCCAGGGGACCCATCTTTCTGCCAAAAAAAAATTATGATGGATTTTTGCTTATGTGGATCAATTTTAAATATGAAGGCGTTCTGTTTCGGAGCGACCCCAGCCATAATAATAGAGTTAACTGCCTGTGTAGGCCTATCGGGTCTACCTCCTTCAGGGCACAAGTAAGAGGCCTCATAATTTAACTAGCACAGGGCCTCATTTGTCCTAAATCCGGAACTGCTTCCAGAGCATATGAGTACACCACTGAATATTTATGATGTTCGCGTTGCTCAATCTTTATCTTTCTCTGTGTGTTATGTAGATCAATGTTTGTCGTTTTGTCGTTTTTTATTTCGCCATGACATTGTCTTTTCATTCTTTGATTTACGTCTTCTGATTTCCCCTTTGATTACACGTTTGGTATCTGCTGGCTGTTCTTGGTATAATAGCTGACACATGGTGTACTCTAAAATGTGCTTCCCACGAATATAAAGTTTGTCATAGTAATATCACCTGTACATAATGGATTAGGATTTTGGTGTTTAGCACCACTTTCAATAATATGTCATTCCTATATTGGTGAAAGACACTAAACTACAAACCACAAACCTTTCGTAGGTCTGTAGAAAAAAAATCATATTTTCAGGTTATACTTCTCCGTAGACATACATATTTTATTGATAACTATAAGGTTATAAGGTTATTTCTTCCAGATGCCCGTCCAATACTGACATTTCTAAGTGAAAGAAGTTGTGACGTCACATGAAAAATCGAAAACATCATTGAAGATCCTACAATGAAAAATAAGTTTCTTTTTTATATGTCTCATCAGCGCGTACAAAAGTGAAAAATCTATGTAATTAACAATTTATTTTTGTATTTATTTGACAATGAAGAAAGAAATGGCACTCATCATCAATATCATTTTTACATCTAATACAGACCTATTCCTCTTTCGGTATATTTTTATTACAACCTACTTCAATTTAAAGCTCGTGATGTAAATTTACTGATTTTTTTTAAAAGAAAGATAGAGATCTATTTGACCAAGATATATTGTTATACATCAAAAGCGAAGGTTGAAAAACACATACAAAATAAATGTATTGATAATGTGACAGAATACACATATCTTGGTTCTGTTCTGGTTATGGGTCCGTGTTTTTTTAATATTATTTTGTTCTTTTTTTGTTTCTTGTCCTATTATGTGTACATTATGAGTTCCGTGATATGATGTCCGTTACGATTTCTGTGTTCTGTGTTTTGTCCGTTACGATTTCTGTGTTCTGTGTTTTGTCCGTTATGATTTCTGTGTTCTGTGTTTTGTCTTCTGTGTTCTGTGTTCTGTGTTTTGTCCGTTACGATTTCTGTGTTCTGTGTTTTGTCCGATATGATTTCTGTGTTCTGTGTTTTGTCCGTTACGATTTCTGTGTTCTGTGTTTTGTCCGTTATGATTTCTGTGTTCTGTGTTTTGTCCGTTACGATTTCTGTGTTATGTGTTCAGTGTTTTGTCCGTTACGATTTCTGTGTTCTGTGTTTTGTCCGTTATGATTTCTGTGTTCTGTGTTTTGTCCGTTACGATTTCTGTGTTCTGTGTTCTGTGTTCTGTGTTTTGTCCGTTACGATTTCTGTGTTCTGTGTTCTGTGTTTTGTGTTTTGTCCGTTATGATTTCTGTGTTCTGTGTTTTGTGTTTTGTCCGTTATGATTTCTGTGTTCTATGTTCTGTGTTTTGTCCGTTACGATTTCCGCATCGAAACGATGTTCACTTTGTCCATACCTCCACTAATTTGTAGAAGGACTCATGTCTTATTTACGTTATTTCTGTTTGGTTGCGCATAGTAGTGTCCAACATATACTGTGTTCTGTGTGTTGTTGTTGTTGTTGTTGTTGTTGTTGTTGTTGTTGTTGTCTTGTATACCCTTTGTTTCCAGTTTTCTGGATTGTTCCTTATTGATTGTCCCTTCGGTATTCGCTTACGCTTATTTAATTGCACCATTAACTATTTAACCATAACGGCTAAAAAAAGGTTTTATATTCTCGACTGGCAGTTATAGGCCAGTGTGCCGTTGATAGTAGATTGCAATCTATTTGATAAATTAATTAGAACTATTTTATCTTACAATGTAGAAGCTTGTATAAAGGAGTTTATTTTCCAGAGCAAACATTTGGTCAAAACATAGTAACAAATATATAGACTCTTGT
Source organism: Gigantidas platifrons (assembly GCA_002080005.1). NCBI lineage: Eukaryota > Metazoa > Mollusca > Bivalvia > Mytilida > Modiolidae > Gigantidas > Gigantidas platifrons. The sequence continues at coordinate 75,093 of MJUT01061813.1, forward strand.
AGTCTTAAATATAAAATCCTCTTTGTAAAAAATACATTTATCATTTTGTAAATACACCTAGACCCGCAATACTAGGGCATACGTCTTACAGTGTTTGGTTGGCTAAATTCCAGTACTCAGAAGAATATTTATGTACATGTATGATCATCCCTTACATTACCGCAACGGAATAGCTGAAATATTGTTGAAAGTGACGCTAAACACCATTAACCATCCCTTACATATATTATACAGGTTGAAGCACCTAGACCCGGGGTATGTCCAGCCATTAAAGATTTTACCAAAAATTGCTATGACGTGAACTCACACTGTAAGAGAGATTCTGAGTGTCCTGAAGGTACGTACTGTATACTGTGCATATAAAGATTGTTTGGTTTAATTTTGGTGTTTAACACCACTTTCAATATATATATTGTAGTTTTATTGGTGGAGGAAATCGGAATACCCGGAGAAAACCACAGAACTGTCGCAAAATTTTCACTAACAATCTTTATCATATAATGTTGTATCGAGTACATCTCGCCATGAACGGGGTTAAAACTCACAGCTTTAATAGTAATATACACTGATTACACAGGTAGTTGTAAATCCAACTACCATACTATCACGAACACGACGGAACTTGTGTATAAAGATGTGAATTCAAACATTATTAGAGGAAGGGAATCTGTTCAGTGTCTTTTTCATCGCCTGTTTATATATTTGTAATGTTTTGAAGATCCAGTTATCAAATGGTTGGTTGGGATCTATGATATGATTTAATCGCCGCATATTTATGTGGCTGTTTCAAGTAATGACCTGGGGTCGATTTCACAAAAAGTCGTAAGTCTAAGATTAATCGTAAGTGTTATCGTAAGTGTGATTTCCAAGCTTTTGATTGGTTGAAATTCACACTTAGGACTGATCTTAGACTTACGACTTTTTGTGAAATCGACCACTGATTCCATCAGGAAAACTCATGGTCCTTTTCGTGTTCAATGATTTGAGGATATAGGTCGTTGTCCGTTTTGTTGATATTGTCGAAACTGTTGACCATCAGGGACAGTGGGTGTGGGGGGTGGGGGATTTACGGTCATGGTGCTTAACGCCACTTTCAACAATATTTCAGTATATATCGTAGTTTTATTGGTGAAGGAAACCGGAATACCTAGAGAGAACCATCGTCCAGTCGCTATTCACTAACAAACTTTATCACGTAATGTTTTATCGAGTACACCTCACTATCAACGGTGTTGGAAAGCACGACCACGACGGCCCCTCACATATAAAGAGGAGTTGGAAAAACTATGAGTGAAAGAGAATCTGTACAGGTTATTTTGATCGTTTATTTATATTTGTATTGTGTTGGAGATCTATTATGCTATCAAGGGATGGTTATGGATCCCATGAATTGGTTTAATCGCTTCATTTTTTGTGCCTGTTCCAAGTAACGACACGTTCTTTTTTGTTCAATGATTTGAGGTTAGAGGTTAGAGGTAGTAGTTCGTCTTTTTTGTTCGATGATTTCAGGTTAGAGGTTAGAGGTTAGAAGTAGTAGTTCGTATTGTTGATGTTGGCGAAGCTGTTGACCATGAGTGTTTAAACTTTCTTTTCATAATGACTATATATAATATTTATCTTTAACTATCATATAGGACATCTTCCGTGTCTACTTCTAACCGCTCATTTTAGAGAATTATTTTCGGCATCAAAGAGGTGTTATTGTTAACTCATATACATCATGGTAATCTGTAACAATATACACTCTATGGTATGGTAGCTATCACTGGGAAATAGTAATTGCAAATATGCTCGTTTTTTTGCAAATATAACTGGTAAAATGCTAATAATTAAACATTACCAGTTATATTGGCGTTTACCAGTTAAATTAGACAATTCCTGTTTATATTTATCATTATCTTGTTATATTTACATT
>MJUT01061813.1:81836-104901 GCA_002080005.1 Gigantidas platifrons
GTGACTGTGAAATCCAATTAAGGACCCTTGCGGGTTTATAAATTTCATACAATGATTATGTTCTAGACCATACGCGTATTTGGACCGTACGCGTACGGTCCGGACGGTATGAGTATACTCGTACGGTCCGACCGTATGAGTATACTCATACGGTCTAGTACGAGCTGGGCCATACTGGTATTTAGACCATAGGTTTTTTTTCAATACTAACATTATTTCATAAACTTTTATTGGGTTTTACAAATTACATTTATCATAATTATTATTACTTTAAACAAAACACCATCACCTCATTAAAAGTAAACAGTTTTTGAACTATAATGCAATTTTAATTGTCTACCTGAATCACATTTTCGCATGCACGCCCAGAGTGACACTTGCTACTACAAGGAACGCCGGACTTTCTACACTTACATGTTTTGTTCATGCATGTTCCCTTGTATTTACATCTTTTGCTTGCAAGAGAAAAACTTGCTTGTTTTGCAGCAGCATGCAGAGAAATTTCTTCTTTTTTCCAATGAGAAGTTTCAACCTTACGTATCAAAAGTTCTATATCACCCATATCATAACGAATTTAACACATCAAATTCACATGATAATTTGTAAAAACTTGCATCTTTACCAATAATATCATCAACCCTAAACAATGATCGTGGTAGATCACCAGATGCCCCATCAACAATAGGTATGCTTACGGTTACAAAACTACCCTTTTCAATTTTTGCATTAGACTTTGACACTTTCTTATATTTTCTCATCGTATTTTCTACAGATTTTTTTTATAATTTCTGTCCAACATCTGTCTTATCCTGTCGTGAGTTGTAATTTGTCCGTCGTCTGTTTTCACGGTACAGTTTCTGTCGTCAGTAGGGTCAACTATAATGTCGTTCAGAACCATAAAGTCATCAACTGCCATGAGCTCATCCTGTATATGTCTGTAATCTGTAACATCGTAACTCTCAGTAGATATTTCGGTCGTTTCAGTTCGTCTTCATTTTCCGTTCGGTTGTACATGTACGTCAGCCATAACGGAAAACACATTAGTCTGTGAGCAGCTAAGTCGACCATCGAATCTCCGCGGGCACTGCCAGGCTCAATTTGTGCGTCAGTTACAGTTCGTGTCTGTGAACCTGTCTGTTCATCGGTATGTTAATCCGTCTCGATTTCTGTCTGGGAGTTAGTCTCGGTTTCTGTCTGTGAGTCGGTCTCAGTGTCTGTCTGTGAGTCGGTCTCAGTTCCAGTCTTTAAGTCTCCGTCTGTGTCAAACATGTATTCGACCTAAAGATGAGTCAAATGTTTCTTCCCACGTTCTGTTTACTGCCGATTACTTTAAAAACTTTATTCAATTTCAAACTATTTTGTTAACTGCGAGTGAGCAGAATTCACTTATTGCGAACATGCTAAATTCAAGACATGTAAGTTTGTAACAGATTAAATTATACTTATTTCTGAATTGTACAACTGCGATAATTAACTTTTTTTTAACAAATTTTAGATTCGAATAACGTTGATCTGAAAAATATTTTTGAAGCCTCGATAATCTCTTAAAACTAGGCAGACCGTACGCGTATAGTCCGACCGTACGCATACGGTCCGACCGTATAGGTATTTTGAAAAAATACGCATATGGTCCGGACCGTACGCGTACGGTCCAAATACGCGTATGGCCTGGAACAATTACAATGATTAGAATACATAATACAAATTAAATTGATGAATTATAATAACGATTTACTAGGAGGGAAGCAGGCACCCAAGGGAGATAATATATATATATATATATATATATAAACAGCAACCGTTATATATTTCATGGATTATTCCCCTTTGTTCTAGATTAGAAACTTAAGGAAATGTAGGAGGCTGATTCCCTCCTAGGAATGTAGAACTAACAAATATGTATATAAAAGACAATAATAATAATTAATGCAATGTCTTGAGGAGCTACACATACAGATAATATAATATAATAATAATATGTCTACATGTACAATTACATGTATAAAAATGTTTTCTCCATATATATATATAACACTCACTGTTCACAATTATATGACATGATCTTACACATTATTTAATATCAATCTATCATGAAGAACCTCATCCATCAGAAATATTTTTTTATCTCAATTTAAAGCTTTGAATAAGAAAATGACCTAAATTTTCAACTAAAAATGTATTTTCAGTGGTCATTAACCATATAAATTTGGATTTATTATCTAATTTGATCAAAAAGATTTACAATAATTTTGAATTTTAGTATATAATTCCTCACGTAAACCATTATAAAAAGCACATTTTATTAGAAAATGAGGTTCATCTTCAATATCATTCTGTGAACAAAACTTGCATATCCTCTGTGACCTTTCTATAGAATTATTTTTATGCCTCTCTGTTTCCACTCTTAAGTGATGTGAACTTATACGAAATCTACATAGTATTTGCTTTACTTCAAAATTGTTTATCTCTAGATATTTTTCTTTTTGGAACATACTTTTGTAGGAAAATTATGTATCTAACTTTCCAGAAACATTATCTTTTCCATGGAGTTTTTAACTTTTTCATAACAAGTTCTTTTATTTTATTTATAGAATAGTCACGGAAATAAATTTCTTTTAAATCAAGTTTATCAAGCAGAAAAATCACAGAGGAGTACCAACGAGCTAAGCAACGATTGGTCCTGCTAACCCTTCCAGACGGTGCCGGATTTATCATTGTGCTTAAGCACAGGGCCCGGTTGGCCAGGGGACCCATCTTCCTGCCAAAAAAAAAAATATATTGTGGATTTTTGCTTATGTGGATCAATTTTAAATATGAAGGTGTTCTGTTTCGGAGCGACCCCAGCCATAATAATAGAGTTGACTGCCTGTGTAGCCTATCGGGTCTATCTCCTTCAGGGCCCAAGTAAGGGGCCTCATAACTTAACTAGCACAGGGCCTCATTTATCCTAAATCCGGAACTGCTTCCAGAGCATATGAGTACACCACTGAATATTTGTGATGTTCGCGTTGCTCAATCTTTATCTTTCTCTGTGTGTTATGTAGATCAATGTTTGTCGTTTTGTCGTTTTTCATGGCACTGTCTTTTCATTCTCCGATTTACGTCTTCTGATTTCCCCTTTGGTATCTGCTGGCTGTTCTTGGTATAATAGCTGACACATGGTGTACTCTAAAATGTGCTTCCCACGAATATAAAGTTTGTCATAGTAATATCACCTGTACAGAATGGATTAGGATTTTGGTGTTTAGCACCACTTTCAATAATATTTCATTCCTATATTGGTGAAAGACACTAAACTACAAACCACAGACCTTTCGTAGGTCAGTAGAAAAAAAATCATCCTATCAGATTACACTTCTCCGTTATTTTTTCCAGATGCCCATGCAATACTGACATTTCTAAGTGAAAGAAGGTGTGACGTCACATGCAAAATTGAAAACATCATTGAAGGTCCTACAATGAAAAATAAGTTTCTTTTTGATATGTCTCATCAGCGCGTACAAAAGTAAAAAATCTATGTAATTAACAATTTATTTTTGTATTTATTTGACAATGAAGAAAGAAATGGCACTCATCATCAATAGCATTTTTACATCTAATACATACCTGTTCCCCTTTCGGTATATTTTTATTACGACCTACTTCAATTTAAAGCTCGTGATGTAAATTTACTGATTTTTTTAAAAGAAAGATAGATATCTATTTAACCAAGATATATCGTTATACATCTAAAGCGAAGGTTGGATAACAGACTTAACAAATACAAAATAAATGTATTGATAATGTGACAGAATACACATATCTTGGTTCTGTTCTGGTTATGGGTCCGTGTTTTTTTAATATTATTTTGTTCTTTTTTTGTTTCTTGTCCTATTATGTGTACATTATGAGTTCCGTGATGTCATGTCCGTTACGATTTCTGTGTTCTGTGTTTTGTCCGTTACAATTTCTGTGTTCTGTGTTTTGTCCGTTACGATTTCCGCATCGAAACGATGTTCACTTTGTCCATACCTCCACTAGTTTGTAGGAGAACTCATGTCTTATTTACGTTATTTCTGTTTGGTTGCGTTAGTAATGTCCAACATATATTGTGTTCTGTGTTCTGTTGTTGTTGTTGGTGTTGTTGGTGTTGTTGTTGTTGTTGTTGTCTTTTATACCCTATGTTTCCAGTTTCCACTGAAAAAACACCGCACTGTATCAGTGGCCTGTAACAGCGGCGTGTAACTTATCTTAGAGGCCACATTTACAATAACATTGCTGGGAGTAATATTGTACAAGAATATTTATGATTCATTACAATATGGAAAACGATAAAACCGGATTTAAAAATGTGAGTGTGAACCCAAATGTAATGTAAAATTCGATGTTTAAATTACATATATCAACCTGATGAAAAGGGGCCGTCGTGGTCATAATCGTATTGTAGTTGGATTTACATCTATCTATGTAATCAGTGCCTATCACCACTAAAGTTGTGAGTTCGAATCTCGCTCATGGACAGCTGAACTTGATACAGCATTGTGTGTTAAAGTTTGTCAGTGAGCTACGACAGATAGCTGGTTTTCTCCGGGTACTCCGATTTCCTCCTCCACGAAAACAGACCGCCACAATATAATTAAAATATTGTTGAAAAATGGCGTTAAACACCATAACCGTAACAGAATGAAAAGGTAGTATCAGTGTGAACAGGGCATAATTCTTACATTGTTGGGTTTAATACTAGTATTCAGAAGAATATTTATCCCCTGCATATACTATACAGGTTGAAACACCTAGAAGGGGTTTGTCTAGAGCATGCTTCTTACAATGTTCGGTTGATTTAATACCAGTACTCAGAAGAATATCTATATATAATCATCCCTTACATGACCGCCACGAAATAGCTGAAATATTGTTGAAAGTGGCGTTAAACATCATTAACCATCCCTTACATATATTATACAGGTTGAAACACCTAGACCCGGGGTATGTCCAGCCATTAAAGATTTTACCAAAAACTGCTATGACGTGAACTCACACTGTAAGACAGATTCTGAGTGTCCTGAAGGTACGTACTGTATATTGTACATATAAAGATTGTTTGGTTTAATTTTGGTGTTTAACACCACTTTCAATATATATATTGTAGTTTTATTGGTGGAAGAAATCGGAATACCCGGAGAAAACCACAGAACTGTCGCAAAATTTTCACTAACAATCTTTATCATATAATGTTGTATCGAGTACATCTCGCCATGAACGGGGTTAAAACTCACAGCTTTAATGGTAATATACACTGATTACACAGGTAGTTGTAAATCCAACTACCATACGATCACGAACACGACGGAACCTGTGTATAAAGATGTGAATTCAAACATTATTAGAGGAAGGGAATCTGTTCAGTGTCTTTTTCATCGCCTGTTTATATATTTGTAATGTTTTGAAGATCCAGTTATCAAATGGTTGGCTGGGATCTATGATATGATTTAATCGCCGCATATTTCTGTGGCTGTTTCAAGTAATGACCTGGGGTCGATTTCATAAAAAGTCGTAAGTCTAAGATTAATCGTAAGTGTTATCGTAAGTGTGATCCAAGCTTTTGATTGGTTGAAATTCACACTTAGGACTGATCTTAGACTTACGACTTTTTGTGAAATCGACCACTGATTCCATCAGCAAAAACTCATGGTCTTTTTCGTGTTCAATGATTTGATGATATAGGTCGTTGTCCGTTTTGTTGATATTGTCGAAACTGTTGACCATCTGGGACAGTGGGTGTGGGGGTGGGGGATTTACGGTCATGGTGCTTAACGCCACTTTCAACAATATTTCAGTATGTATCGTAGTTTTATTGGTGAAGGAAACAGGAATACCTAGAGAGAACCATCGTCCAGTCGCTATTCACTAACAAACTTTATCACGTAATGTTTTATCGAGTACACCTCACTATCAACGGTGATGGAAAACCTGACCACGACGGCCCCTCACATATAAAGAGGAGTTGGAAAAACTAGGAGTGGAAGATAATCTGTACAGGTTATTTTGATCTTTTATTTATATTTGTATTGTGTTGGAGATCCATTATGTTATCAAGGAATGGTTATGGATCCCATGCATTGGTTTAATCGCTTCATTTTTTTGTGCCTGTTCCAATTAACGACACGGTATTTTTTGTTCGATGATTTTAGGTTATAGGTTAGAGGTAGTAGTTCGTCTTTTTTGTTCGGTGATTTGAGGTTAGAGGTTGGAGGTAATAGTTCGTCTTTTTTGTTCGGTGATTTGAGGTTAGAGGTTAGAGGTAGTAGTTCGTCTTTTTTGTTCAATGATTTTAGGTTAGAGGTTAGAGGTTAGAGGTAGTAGTTCGTCTTTTTTGCTCAATGATTTTAGGTTAGAGGTTAGAGGTTAGAGGTAGTAGTTCGTCTTTTTTGTTCGATGATTTGAGGTTAGAGGTTAGAGGTAGTAGTTCGTCTTTTTTTGTTCAATGATTTTAGGTTAGAGGTTATAGGTTAGAGGTAGTAGTTCGTCTTTTTTGTTCGATGATTTGAGGTTAGAGGTTAGAGGTAGTAGTTCGTCTTTTTTGTTCAATGATTTTAGGTTAGATGTTAGAGGTAGTAGTTTGTCTTTTTTGTTCGATGATTTGAGGTTAGAGGTTAGAGGTAGTAGTTCGTATTGTTGATGTTGGTGAAGCTGTTGACCATCAGTGTTTAAACTTTCTTTTCATAATGACTTTATATAATATTTATCTTTAACTATCATGTAGGACATCTTCTGTGTCTAATTCTAACCGCTCATTTTAGAGAATTATTTTCGGCATCAAAGACGTGTTATTGTTAACTCATATACATCATGGTATTCTGTAACAATATACACTCTATGGTATGGTAGTCCGTCACAAGAACCAAAACAACTTCAACTTTCATATCGAATAGGCCAATAAAACTAGTTTAACACACTCCCCCGTCCCCAGTTTCTTATATATGTGCTTGCGTCAAGCATTGAGAGTGAATGCGCATGTATATTGGGGTGTTCGCCGTGATGTCACAGGCTTGAGAATTTACTTGTGTGGTTGGCAGGAAATCAAAAAATTCTATTGTCTTTCAATGAAGGCTCAACTTTAAATTGTCATTATCATTTTGTTATTTACGATAATTTAATAATTCTTTCAGAAATGAAAATTATATAGCAATAATTAATTCACATCGAAGGTTTGATAAAAATATTCAGAATAAAAAGATTGGAAATTCGATCTTGTTTTATTTAGTTTTAAAGCGTAAAAATGCATTATTCCATATTAGAATTATGAATTTATCATATCAAAATTGAAAAAATGTAAACTGACAGAAAAAATACGAATTTTCTTAAGTCTCTAAAACAATTAACAGAACAAACATTGGTTTGGAAATAAAAAAGTTATACAAGTTTAAAAATTGCTTACTTTCATGTAAATTACTTTATTGTTTTACTGCCAACCAATTATTAGTTTAATGACATGCAAATTAGTGAATATGACATCACTAATGAGATTGGCGAACATTCCTATTGTTTGGAAGGGAGTGAGTAATTGTTGTCTAACGTCAACTCAGCAGATTCCCAGCTATATCATGGGGAATTAATGTGATGATGATGAGGTCCACTTTACTCTGCAACAACACGCTAATTTAGATTTTTATAGTGCTTGTTCACTGAAATAACAGTCCGCGGATAGAAATGTTGCTCCACTCTGACACATTATCTTGATTTCAAGCCAACCAGTTTATGCTATTTCCTTAATGCTTCGTGCTTAGCGGAGAAACAACAAATAGCAAATTTATAGACTTTGATTTGACCCGATCAGGGCTCAAACCCACTACCACACTCGATGCGAGCACGTTAACTATTACACCACCAATGCGGTCTGTTTGTTGGGGGGGAGGGGGGGGGGTACAAATTTGTGGAACTGTTCTAACGGTGTGGCATTATGTTTTTTTTTAAATTTCATTCCAATGACTTCCTGGTATTGGGAGACTTAATCAAAATGCTATGGTTATTTGTTGTTTGTATTTTAATTATTTCTTTTAAGATAACCAGAAATGTTGTCCAGGAAAATGCGGATCACGTGATTGTAAAGTCGCAATAACTGTAAGATACATTTTCATATTATTTCATTTCCATAAAGTGGAATAGTTTTGTTTTTAATATTAAGAACAGTTTGAAGATATCAAAGGGAGGTAATAAGAATCCGTAAATCAAAGAACGATAGACAACTCTATGGCTAAAACAAAAAGGACAAAAGGACAAACAACGATATACAAAATATACACATAAAACTAAAGACCGAGTAACACGAACCCCACTTAACATCGAGGTGAACTCAGGTGCTCCGGAAAGGTAAGCAGTTCCTGCGCCACTAATGGCAGCCGTGATACTAATCTAGTTACAACGACCCGGTGATTAGTCATGAATAAGGAAAAGATCGGAAAGTGTTTACGACATTTGGGACACAGATGTTCCGTCACGGTTAACCATTTTCCTTGGAGGTAATGAATTAGCTATGGAAGTGAAATTGGCAGACGAGTGATTGATTAGTGTTAAGCGCTACGCGATCGTTGTTTATATCCATGTAAACAATTTTTCAGTTGTATCATTGCCAGAACAATTAAGTTATTTTTTGATGTCCTGATATGATGCTGATGTCTAGACCACCACGGTAGATTATATTTTATAGTACACGCCCACTGCATGAAATGTTGTTCCACTCAGACACATTATCCGACATACACTCGGACACATTTGACTGATTTCCTTAATGCCACAAAGTCCTTGGTTTGACCCGATTGGGGATAGAACATATATCTAGTACACTAGAATTCAGAATGTTTACCAGTACACCTGACAGATGTTGTCTTTATGTCTTTATGTCTTTAGTACACATCAGAATGTAAAAAGTGAGAAGTACATTTCAGGGCAATGCGTCTTTTCTACGAAGGAAGAGATTTTAAAAAAGTGTTTTTATCCGTTTGAAAATCGTTAATGAATTCCTTTGAGAAAATGTAAGAAGAATTGAGTCTGAAAGTACCCAAGGGATAATCAGAATCCGTAAATCCAAGAACAGACAACACAATGACCAAACGAAAAGGGTCAAAAGGACAAATAAGGATCTACAAAGTATACACACAAAACCAAAGATAGAGTAACATGAACCCCACTATAAACCAGGGGTGAACTCAAGTGCTCCGGAAGGGAAATCAGTTCCTGCTTCACTAGTGGCACCATCGTGTTAATCTACACAAAGCCAAAGATAGAGTAACATGAACCCCACTATAAACCAGGGATGAACTCAAGTGCTCCGGAAGGGAAATCAGTTCCTGCTTCACTAGTGGCACCATCGTGTTAATCTACACAAAGCCAAAGATAGAGTAACATGAACCCCACTAAAAACCAGGGGAGAACTCAAGTGCTCCGGAAGGGAAATCAGTTCCTGCTTCACTAGTGGCACCATCGTGTTAATCTACACAAAACCAAAGATAGAGTAACATGAACCCCACTATAAACCAGGGGTGAACTCAAGTGCTCCGGAAGGGCAATCAGTTCCTGCTTCACTAGTAGTACCGTCGTGTTAATCTACACAAAGCCAAAGATAGAGTAACATGAACCCCACTATAAACCAGGGGTTAACTCAAGTGCTCCGGAAGGGTAATCAGTTCCTGCTTCATTAGTAGCACCGTCGTGTTAATCTACTTACAAACCAGTCATGAATTAATGCTTCAATAATCTTTAATGAATTCAAATTGTTCTGCTTACAGGGAGATAGACCCGGATGTCCACCCATCAATCGAGACCTCCGCTGTATTGTCTATAATCAGCAATGTAATTCTGATAAAGATTGTGATAAAGGTCAGTATATGGCACGAAAGTAATAAAAACAGAACAGTAACTTTACATATCGACAATAAGCATTATTAAATATGGAAAAAAATACGAGTTTATCCTGTGAGAATAACGCCACCAATTATGAGTGTGTGCTTGAATGAGTGGTTGTGTGCCTACCGCCAACTCATCAGTTTTTCATCTATATACTGGCGGATAGACATTTCCCACTCGGACACATTATCCTGTTTTCTAGGCAACCCGAGCTCGAACCGACGATCTACCGCACTCGATGAGAGCACGCTAATCATTCCACCGCCGCTGCGATATCGTCAATTGTGGGGGCAGTTGTAGCCATGATCATGTTGCATTTGGTTTTATATTTGTTCCTATGCAATCAGCATCTAGTACCGCTGAAAGTGTGAGTTCGATTCCCACCCATTTTAAATATTTAAATAAGTATAAAGCTGGAGTTTACAAACAACCCATGTTTTAAGTATTAGATATTTCTAGGTGTTTGCCTGTAAAATGGCCATACAATATACATGTATTGCTCACTGCTTATTTTCATTGCGAGGAGTAAACTTTAGCTTACCAAAATCAATGTTTTTCTAAATGTGGTGTAAACAACATAATTTGCTTGATAATTTTATTGCACGCAAAAATGATAACATTAAAAGATCTATCTTGCACATGGTGCTAAAAATAACTTTAAAGTAAACGAAAATAGTTACTGGAAATGATGTGTTGTGTTTCCGGATTGAAATATTCTCTTATAACTACTAGCAATTTATATTAATGGTGGTCGTGGTCGTGATTTTTTTGTAATTGGATTTATAGCTACTTATGCAATCAGTGCCTATCACAACTAACGCTGTGAGTTCCAATCCCCCTCATAACTGAAATATTGCTGGAAGTGGCGTTAAGCACCATAAGCAAAGCCAAACCGGACAATTTATTTGCCATACTATTATTCGAGTTTAAAAATATGTATTCCTCTAAGCATTTTATATTACATTGTTCTCATTCAATTATTTCTTTCTGTTGATAATATTTACTGTTTTAAATAGGTGAACTGTGTTGTTTCCAACCTTCATGTGGTACTTCCTGTCAGAAAAGGGCGGTACCAATACCGGTATGTATGATAAACAAATGTCAATCATAAACAAATTACAAATTTTAGTACAGAAATCACAACTTTTATAATTTTCATAGTAAATATTTTACAACATGATAACTCCATGAAGAAGTAATCAAACATGCGGTGTAGATAATTTTATTAGGAATACTAACAGTTTTTGTAAAATTTCAGTATTTTATTTGTTAAGGTTTATTTTTCATAACATATTCACTATTAATTTTTTCGTAGGACCCACGACCTCAGTGCCCACCGTACATAAAAGATGTCAAATGTAAACGTCACCATAAACAGTGTATTGGTGATAAGGATTGTAAATATGGTAAGATATGGATCATGGTCAGATAAAACTTGTGGAAAGATAACACTTGTGGTAAGATAGAACTTGTGGTAAGATAAGACTCATGGTCAGATGGAACTTGTATCATCTGGTAGATAGAACTTGTATAATCTAGTAGATAGAATTCATGGTAAGATATAACTCATGGTAAGATAGAACTTATGGTAAGATAAAACTTGTGGTAAGATGGAAATTGTGGTAAGATAGGACTCATGGTAAAATAGAACTTGTGGTAAATATAACTTATGGTAAGATAAAACTTGTAGTAAGCTAGAACTTGTGGTAAGAGAAAACTTATGGTAAGATAGGGCTTGTGGTAAATAGAACTTATGGCAAGATATAACTTATGGGAAGATAAAACTTGTGGTAAGATAGAACTTATAACTAGATAGAGCTTGTGGCAAGATATAACTTATGGTAAGATAGAACTTATAACTAGTTAGAGCTCGTGACAAGGTAGAACTTCTAGCTGGAAAGAACTCTTAGTAAGATAGAACTTACGGTAAGATGAAACTTGTGGTAATATAGAACTTATAACTAGATAGAGATTGTGGCAAAATAGAACTTACGGCAAGATAGAACTTATAACTAGATAGAGCTCGTGGCAAGATAAAACTCATGGTAAGATAGAACTGATAGCTAGATAGAACTTATGGTAAGATTGAACTCATGGTAAGATAGAACTTATGGTAAGTTAAACTCATGGTAAGATAAAACTGATAGCTAGATATAACTTATGGTAAGATATAACTGATAGTAAGATATAATTGATGGTAAGATATAACTTATTGTAAGAAAGAGTTTATGGTACGATAGAACTGATCGTAAGTAACTTATAGTAATATAGAACTTATGGTAAGATACAACTTATAGTAAGATATAACTTATGGTAATACAGATCTTGTGGTAAATATATGTTATGGTATAAGATAGAACTTATGGTAAGATAGAACTTACGATAAGATAGAACTTATGGTAAGATAGAACTAATGGTAAGATAGAACTTGTGGTAAGATATAACTGATGGTAAGATATAACTTATAGTAAGATGAAACTTATGGTAAGATAGAACTTATGCTCAGATAGAACTTATGCTCAGATATAATTTATGGTAAGATAAAACTTATGGTAAGATATAACTCATGGTAAAATAGAACTGATGGTAAGATAAAACTGATGGTAAGATAAAATTCATGGTAGAATAGAACTTATAGTAAGATATAACTTATTGTAAGAAATAATTGATGGTAAGATAGAACTTATTGTAAGATAGAACTTATGGTAGGATATAATCTGGTCAAACAGACAAAATGTATACATATTAATTTGTTTTGATAATTTTTTTTTATCTCATTTAACTAGAAATTCCAGTTCAATTAAAGATGGCAGCCGTATGGAAATTAAACATAATGGGGTTGATTTTACCATATGTACAGAAGAGCAGATGTGTTACCGGTCACAATTTGTAATAGCTTTCACCTCCCATAAAAAATGATGGTTACGATATAGTTGAATAATTGAAATAAAGCTGATAATCACGATATAACTGAATTATTGTTGAAAGTGGCGTTAAGCACCATAACCCTAAACATCCCAATGTTCCCATAGAGAATTCTACCCTAAACATCCCAATGTTCCCATAGAGAATTCTACCCTAAACATCCCAATGTTCCCATAGAGAATTCTACCCTAAACATCCCAATGTTCCCATAGAGAATTCTACCCTAAACATCCCAATGTTCCCATAGAGAATTCTACCGATGCACATTTCATTCCGTGTGCATTTCTTAATTTTTTTCAAATTGTATTTGATTTGCTCATATGTGTGTATCAATGCAAAAAATGTTTATTAAAATTATTTTTTTAAGTTTCTCCTCTAATGACAGAGACTACTTTAGCAGGATGAAGCCTCGTTGTCAATGAATGTCCAACCTTTTCTTTCAGGACAGATTTGCTGTCGTGTTGCTTGTGGGACTGCGTGTAAACCATCCTCCGGTACGTATTTTATAAAATCAAATGTGTAAAAATCGTGTAATTGTTCATAAACTTTATAATACTCCACCCCAAATAAAGCCATTATTCAGCATAGCATTTTATCTCGTCCAGCGTGTTGTCGGTCCTTACACTCTGTACAGCTGTGCATGTTTTCGTTGGCAGAAAAGTATGAAAACCCCAAAGAAGTAATCAGAAGCGTAAATCGAAAGAGTACAGACAATACAATGACCAAATGAAAAAAGATAAATAACAATCTACAAAACATTACATAGAAAACACGAACCCCGATAAAAACCAGGGGTGAACTTAGGTGCTCCGGAAGGGTAACCAGTTCCCACTCCTCTAGTAACACCCGTTACTCTTGTTGTTACAGATCCAGTGATAAGTAGTCATGCATGAGAAAAGGACCGGCTTGTAATTACGGCAAGTGGAACATATTCGTGGTAATTTGTCATACAGATATTCCGTAGCAGTTAACTAATTCACGGTGGCGAGAGTAAAACTTTTAAATTATGACTTCAACTTTGGAATACCAAAACTGTACTTGGTGTGCCCCCACACAACCAACTGTCGACGTTTTATAAAAAAAACATTGGGGGGGGGGTGTTACCCTGCAGATGAGAATCTAGATAATATTTCTTTACTCCGAGGTTACCTCGTGTTCCTTCATTTTGACAACTAGGTCTTAGTTGGAATAATTTATGTTTCAGATCCAGTTTGTAAACCAGAACTATGTAGATTACATTGTGAATTTGGTTTTGAAGAAGATGAAAATGGGTGTAAAATATGTAAATGTAAACCAAGTAAGTATTCAATGTACAATTATAGTGCGTGCAGTGATAATATCAACATCGCTCCCCGTGCTGCATAAAACTTCATATTGATTGATTGTAAGCTGATTAACATCCAGTACTTATACTTCTACCAAATACTGACCACCTTCAATCAGCGGAAGTTGTCAAAGATTGCACGTGGCAATTTGAAAATGGTAAAACCATATTTCATAAATAACATTTTGATGGCGGAGACAGTAGCCTTGAATGTTTTTACCGAGCAAATCGGCCTTTGCAGGCGGTTCCAGTTAGATACCATACCTATGGGCCTTTGCAAGCGGTTCCAGTTAGGTATCATACGGTATCGGGTCCGTTCGCCGTAACTACACGTTCGCCCTGGGTCCATTCGCCCTACAAGTGGGTCCGTTCGCCCTGATTTATTAAAACGTATTTTAATGAACATAATGGATATTTTAATTTAAAATATAGAAGTAATGATATGAAAAAATATGGAAATTATTGATTGGGGATTATTGTATATCTTTGATCTCTTTAGTTTTAGTAGTGGAGGAAGCCGGAGTACCCGGAGAGAACCACCGACCATGGGCAAGCAACTGGTAAGCTTTATCACTTGCGGCTGCGAGTCGAGTGCACCCTTTTTGTAATTTACAAAGCCGGGGGCAACCCACGCTGTATTGGTGGTAGACTTGTATGAGTTATTAGATCCAACGACCTAACTCATTGAGCCACCCGGGCCCCTAACAATTTATCATACATACATTATAAATTATAAACATATCACATCATATATTGAATTATTTCAACAAGTAAAAAGATGACTCTCTGACTGGCGATAATGGGAAACGACCTAGCTCTGCGTCTGAGGCTATATTACTTGCGATTTTTTTAAGTCACAAAATGATTTTTAGAATGATTTTTTTCATGTGAGGCTTTGTAATCAAAAGATAACTTGTCACACGTTTTATTATAATATTAATAATGTGTGAATTTATTTGCCTGGTTGTATAATAAATCCTTTTTTGTAGATCACTTAATGCAGAACCTGACCTACCAATTATTTTTATTCGAGTGTCGAATACCTATGTCCATTGACTGTACACTTTAGCATGCCGCATATTTAAAATTTCTCAATTTATTATCTATAAGCAATCAAATATCACTTATTTTTCTATTATTTTTAATACCCTACATAATTATAATTATTAGAGCGAACGGACCCAGGGCGAACAGGTATCAGGGCGAACAGGTAATAGGACGAACGGGAATTAGGGCGAACGGACCTGGATTCATATCATACGAGGCAAAGCGATTCTTGTCTTTGTATAGTCTGACATGGAGGGATAATGAAAGACGAGGAGTGCACATTCCATTGTTGCCTCAAGAATGGCTAAAGTTTGTCTTTATTAGTAATAACTACCGTTTTGTTTTACTATTTTATACATCATATGCACCTAGACAATATGTCTGTTATTGTATTTTCCGAAATCAGAAAAGGAAGTCGTGCACTTCCAGAAAGCGTGTTTCTTTCTAAACACGTTACCCACTATGGTCTATGGTTTTGCTTTCGTTTTATATAACGTGGCAATCCCAATCGAGAGAGGACACCCCTACCCGCTACATGTGGACTCTCTGAGCAGCTTTGAATTGAACACTTGGTTCTGTCACCAATATCCAGAACTCATATTGATCAAGTCAAAATGCTACTTTATTACATAAGCAACAATTGGTTTAATCAGAACTGTTTTGTCTATCAAGTATGGTGCACAGTGCAATAGGACGCAACCACGTGCTACCTTTAGACCAATGTCACTGCTGGATTGCCATATGATAATCTATTGAAATGAAACTAGGATTTACAATGGAATATTATTTTTTAAAAATCTGCAAATAATATGACCTGATTCTGACAAATAAAATTTAAAATGGAATAAATTTACGTAACTATGCACTATATTGTTGTCAAGGTAACCGATAGTGTTTTAAATGAACTTAATAAACAAAACAGGAAAATAAAACAGATATTCAACAAGAAAGTATGATTGAAGGTATTGGTTACAACGTTTTCTCGAAAAGATCACCATGACCTGTTTATAATTATACAACTATTATTTAACTTGGGGGAGGATGTGACAATGTTTTCTTAGACTATTTTCTGTCGCTAAATTTTATAGAAAAATGGCAAATAGACTTAATAAATGTAGAAAGAAAATATTTGACCCTGTTTTAAAAGAGACATTTTCTTAATATTGGAAACAAAAAATACCGATTTTTCATGTACAAAAGCGAAATGATCTTATTATTGTTTCGTGTGAATAACAAAAAACTATGGCCCAGGAAAAAAACATAGCGCTCCCTAAGAGCTATGTGAAAAAAACTGTACCTCAGAGGAATGGATAACCCCCATAGGAGTTAGTCGATCCCTTATTTTGTAGGTGTCGTTATGGTCGTGATCGTATGGTATTTGGATTTATAACTATATATGCAATCAGTACCTATCAACACTAAAGCCACTCAATACAATATTATGTAATAAAGTTCGTCAGTGACTTACAGCAGGTCGGTGGTTTTCTCCGGGTTTTCTCCGGTTCCCCCCACCAATAAAACTGACCGCCACGATATAACTGTAATATTGTTAAAAATGGTATTAAACACCATATCCCTAACCATAACCCGTATAATATAATTCTGTTAAATAAATATAATATAATACTGTTAAATAAATATAATATAATACTGTTAAATAAATATAATATAATACTGTTAAATAAATATAATATAATACTGTTAAATAAATATAATATAATACTGTTCAATGATTATGGTTTTCTCACTTCAGGTCCATGCCCTCTTGTTCGCTGTGTACCTGTCCCTAAAGGGGTGTGTTCACGGGACAGTTACGGGATCATTGATGGAGTCAAATGTTTGTTCTGTCCAGAGAAAATACCATGTAATGAAGGTAATGATTCCGTGTTTTTATTTCAGTGCTTCACCGGCATTATTAGGATTTTATAAAATACACACACACATATATATATATCTTTTATCACATATTTTATTGAAATAACGCCGAATTTGCATGTGTAATAAAAGCATAATTTGCAGCGTGTTATTTTCCCCAGGGCAATAACATTTTACGAGGATAATAATATGTTATCTTCCCTCTTGTGAAGGGGAATAACATGTTATCTGCACTGTCAAGATGTGATAAATGGATTAATACATACGAAACAACCATTTGATTTTAGGAATTTAAAAAAATGTTCGGGGATAGAAATAAGCTACAACAGTCACTGCGGATAATAATTAAAAAGAAAGAACCAGGACTTCTGAAAAGAAACAATAATGCAAGGACTAATGTCGACAAAACTCAGAAACCGTGGTATAAATGATTTGTAACATGAAGCCATGTAATATCTCAGTCACATATCTCTTATCTGTGTGTATTATTTCATAGTTCTTAGCTTAGCTGTTGCTTACATTGTTGTAGACCATTAAAAGATCAGAGGAAAAGAATGCATTCATGTTACAACACTAAATATGTTACACATAAAATACACTATTATAATTGTGATGACAATAAAAACTGCTGTTTCAATAATTTGGTTTATTTTGCAGATTGTCTTTTGCCAAAAAAGCCNGGTCCGTGTAAGGCTTATTTTCCCAGGTTTTATTACGACACAAAAAAGAAATCCTGTCAGAAATTTATCTATGGTGGATGCCAAGGGAATGACAATAACTTCAAGTCATTAGAAGAGTGCGAACGAAAGTGCAATACAGAACCAGAGGGTAAGGTACTTATTGTAGATAAATGTTAGGAGTTCCAAATTTCCTTTCCCATGATCCAGGAAGTAATTCCGTTTTATGTGTTGTTGCAGGAAAGCAAATATATGTGGGAAGAAGATTGCCGTTACATGTGGTTAACGTCACTGCAACCATATTCTAGTTATATTGGGGTGAAACCGAAAACTCGTTGATAACCACAGAGTAACCTGCCACAAGTCACCTGATATCTTTATCATATAATGTTGTATCGTGATAATCACAGAGTAACCAGCTACAAGTCACCTGAGATCTTTATCATATAATGTTGTATCGTGATAACCACAGAGTAACCTGCTACAGGTCACCTGTGATCTTTATCATATAATGTTGTATCGTTATACCCACAGAGTAACCTGCCACAAGTCACCTGAGATCTTTATCATATAATGTTGTATCGAGTGCAAATTAGTTTTGATAAACTCTGATTTCATACGTATGTACATGAATTAGTCCAACTACCGTACGATCGAATACATGGCGACCCGGTTGTTCAAGACAATTTTATGGCATTACAATATTAGACTTTTGACATTTTCTTTCAGCTTCTGATTATACTTTTGATATCGTCAAACGTTTCACTACTGCAATCATTTTTTTTATTCTGAAAAGTCGGACTACAAGAAAATATTGTGAATTTTGCATCGATATTAACCAAGTATATTACATGTAATATTTAGACGTGCTTAATTCAACAATAAGATTTCTTCAACCTCTGTTAAAACGGCATTTATGGGATAATGGTTAGCGTGTTCGCCTCGCGTGTGGTAGGTCGTGCATTCGAGCTGCGGTCGGGTCAAATGAAATACTATAAAATTGGTATTTGTTTCTTCTCCGATAAGCAAGCAGCATTAAGGAAAAAGAACAAAGACTGATCGACTCGGAATCAGGAGAATGAGTCCAAGTGGAGCGACATGTGTATCATTGTACTGCTGTTTCAGTGAGCCAGCACTCTCAAAATCCAATTCAACGTGTTGCTCTACAGCAAAGCATACATCTTTACCATGTAAATTGAAGAAATATAGTAATGCCAACCTTTAATCGCAGAACCTGAATGCCCGCCTGAGTGTGAAATAGCTTGTAAATTTGGCAATGTATTGGATAAAAATGGTTGTCCAATATGTAAATGTAAACCAGATTAGTTTCAAATCTATGTTAGATATACTATCTGACCTCATGTGCTAAAAACACCTGTCCAATATGGAAATGTAAACCAGGTTAGTTTCAATTGGCTATTAAATACAATATCGGACCTCATGTGCATGATAACAATGGTTGTCCAGTATGTAAATGGAAATCAGGTTAGTTTCAATTATTGGCTATTAGATACAATATCGGACCTCATGCATATGGAAGTACATTTTGTATATATTAATTTGGTTAATGTGGTACTCTGCTGTCTTTTTAGAATTGAACATATCATTTAACAGTTTAGCATGACCGCTATGCTACAATATCGGACATTGCGCATATCTTAGCAAAATCCTGTCTGACATTTATACACACTTGTGTACTCGGCATGCCCGTGTAGCTAAGAAAATATTATACTCAGCCTACTTTCCGATAGTCGAGCATGAACACCTTTCTAGAATATCAGACCGCATGCGTATGATAGAGCATGAACACCTTTCTAGAATATCAGACCGCATGCGTATGCTAGAGCATGAACAACTTTCTAGAATATCAGACCGCACGTGTATGATAGAGCATGAACACCTTTCTAGAATATCAGACCGCACGTGTATGATAGAGAATACTTATTCACAATGTAAGCACACATTAAATGTTGGCTGTATATTTTCAATAGCATCTAACAACATTCCGTTCGGGGTCATACCAGGGTTCATATATTTAATCGACCAATCAGCGATGAGCCTGCTTTTTGAAAGCGAATACACGTCAAGACCTGTTTGAGTGGTTAATATATTTAAGTGTTTTTCATATGATTGGATGGTCAAAATGGAATGAAAAGTTATTTAATATGATCCAAAATGAGATGCTGTTTAGATATTAGTGAATCGACAAAGAAAAAAAAAGTAAAACAGATACAATAAACATCTGAATTTTTTCTCCTACATATAGCTGTATACAAATAATGTCTGGATAGCTATGAAATATTTTACTGAATAGTATGAAGATACCAAAGGGACAATGAGAAGACGTAGATAAAGAAGGAGTGACAACACAATAGCCAAAGGAACAATGATAAAAGAACACACAATAGTCTATAAAACACTACACAGAAATCTAAAGATGGAGCAACACGAATCTTGCTTGAATACCAGAAATTAACTCAGGTGCTCCGGAAGGGTTATCAGTTCCTTTCCACTAGTGGTACTCGTTCTGGTAGGCTTGTTGCAAGCCCGGTGATACATTATGAATGAGGAAAGGTCACCCACCTATTTTCTGACAGTAATGTTTTAACTTAACCCTTCATATGACTTTAAACCTGTGGCTTTGTGATGTTACTTTAGATCCATGTTCAAACACACCACTTTGTCATCCGCCACCACCAGACGTATGTACAGAACCGACGTACAAAGTCATTGACGGTGTGAAGTGTAAATGGTGCTACAAGATCGTACCATGTAAACCAAGTAGGTCAATTGATAGTTAGTTATATGAGAGGATAAGATTCGCGTACATGCTCGACTAATATTGTAATAAAGTGAAACTAAGTTTTCTCGACATATTTTGCTAGAAAGTGCAACAACATTTTCTCTTCTTATTTTGTAATAAAGTAAAACATCATTATCTGGGCTTATTCGTTATAAAAAACAAAATTTAAAAATCGTTAATAAAAACTTATTCGCAATTACGTAAAATGATAACACTTCTCGATTCATTCGTAATAAAGTAAAACATTAATAAAATAAAACATAGCAATCTCAAATTCGGAATATTCGTTTTATTTGATACTTCGGAATAAATATGTGGTCCTTGTGTAGTAGCAATTATCTTAAGAACGAAATGTTATTTTTGTAATAACATTTAATATTTCTATCTATTATTTTGTATTTCTATATACAATATATATGTAGATATTTTTACAAAATCTATTTATTTGTGTTATTTTCGTTTTAACGTTAATTGGGTTTAATCAAATTGTTATGTTGTGGGTTGTGATCGTATGGTAGTTGAATTGAATTTACAACTACGTAGCCAATCAGTGCCTATCACCACTAACGTTGTGAGTTCAAATTCCACTCGTGGCGATGTGTACTCGATACAACATTGTGTGATAAAGTTTATCAGTGACTGGCGGCAGGTCGGTGGTTTTCTCCAGGTTTCATCCACCAATAAAACTGACCGCCACGATATAGCTGAACTGTTGTTTATAGTGGCGTAACACATCATAACTCTAACCCTAACACAATTTGTTTGTTATTTATGTTTTACCTGTGATTAATTTGACCCTCGTCCGTTTGTTATTTAAGTTCTATCTGTAACTCAGCTTAGCTCATGCTTGGTTATTCAGGATTTTTTCAAAATTGGGACATGTCTATATCACCATATTTGGGAAAGGGGAATTATTTCTATGTTTCCAGAAAGAAAAACAATGTTAAGGCATTGAATTGATGTTTGATCTAAGATATTTTGACATGTTGTCAACAATACCGCTCTTAAAGTACTCGTCATGCCTCAATTGTTCGCTATATAATATTGACGATCGAAACACGTTAAAGATTAAACTGTTCCTCAAAACTAAAGGTTCAACTGTTGCTAAAGACTAAAGACTAAACTGTTCCTCAACACTAAAGGTTCAACTGTTGCTTAAGACTAAAGACTAAACTGTTCCTCAAAACTAAAGGTTAAACTGTTGCTAAAGACGAAAGACTAAACTGTTCCTCAAAACTAAAGGTTCAACTGTTGCTAAAGACTAAAGACTAAACTGTTCCTCAAAGCTAAAGGTTAAACTGTTGCTAAAGACTAGAGACTAAACTGTGGCTTAAAAACTAAATGTTAAGCTGTAGTTAAAGACTAAAGGTTAAACTGTGGTTAAGGACTAGAGGTTAAACTGCGGTTAAAGACTAGAGGTTAAACTGTGGCTTAAAGACTAAATGTTAAGCTGTAGTTAAAGACTAAAGGTTAAACTGTGGTTAAAGACTAAATGTTAAACTGTGGTTAAAGACTAAAGGTTAAACTGTGGTTAAAGACTAAATGTTAAACTGTGGCTAAAGATTAACGGGTAAACTGTGGCTAAAGATTAACGGTTAAACTGTGGTTAAAGACTAAAGGGTAAACTGTGTTTAAAGACTGAAGATTAAACTATGGTTAAAGACTAAAGGTTAAACTGTGGTTAAAGACTAAATGTTAAACTGTGGTTAAATACTATAGGTTAAAGTGTGGTTAAAGACTAAAGATTAAACTGTAGTTAAAGACTAACGGTTAAACTGTGGTTAAAGACTAATGGTTAAAGTGTGGTTAAAGACTAAAGGTTCAGCTGTGGCTAAAGACTAAAGGTTAAACTGTGGTTAAATACTAAATATTAAAATGTAGCTAAAGACTAATTGTTAAGCTGTGCTTTATACATATATTTATGGAAAAAGAGGTTCAAAGATGTAAATAAGTTCAACTATGCATATTGAGGAGAATACCGAAGGGGCAATTCAAAATGAACAATCCAGAGAAACTGGCAACAAGACGACGAACAACACAACAAAAACACAACCGCTATGCCCAAACGCACACAAAAAAACGTAAATAAGACATGAGCCCTCCTACAAACTAAATGTAAAGACGAACCGAACATCGTTTTCTGATCTATGAAGTCTTAACAATTACCACAGAGTTTAAATGTAAAAACGTGTAAAGATGAGTAACCAGAAGACGTGAGTCAAAGGGGAGACAATACAACTGTCAAATCAAAATAGACAAAGAGACAATAACCATAATTCAGTGCAATTTCTCTTTGAGAAAGCAGCCGTCAATAAATATAATTAATTTACAATGATCTGCACAATACTACCCAGTAAGCTAAAGATAGACAAACACGAACCCAACTACAAGCTAAAGATAGACAAACACGAACCCAACTACAAGCTGAAGATAGACAAACACGAACCCAACTACAAGCTAAAGATAGACAAACACGAACCCAACTACAAGCTAAAGATAGACAAACACGAACCCAACTACAAGCTAAAGATA
>MJUT01061825.1:24069-40614 GCA_002080005.1 Gigantidas platifrons
AGGGAAAGTCAAAACTCATAAGTATATAAACAGACAAAGTCAGTCAACAGGAAAACTGTGAAAACCGTAATGACCCTGACTTGGTACAGGCATTTCCAAAGAAATGGTGGGTTGAATCAGATTTTAAGGCGCCGAACCTCCCGCTTTCATTACGGTTCAAAGATTCCGGCTGTCATATAACAGTATGTATAACAATACTGGAACAAAATAGGTAAAATAGCTCGGGTGTGAGCAAAGTGTGGTATTCTTTGTTTCTCATTTTATTTATTGATATATTATACAATTAATGACTTTTAATGAGGTGGATACATATAGATTCTCCTTCAGTTGCCCGTGGGTTACGATATTTCTCCACTCAAGAGAGTTAAATTAAAGATTTTAACCGCAAGCCGTTAGGCGAGTGGTTAAAATTTTTAATTTGCCTCTCGAGAGTGGAGAAATATCGTAACCCACATGGACACCTGAAGGAGAATTTATTTCTCCCATTATTTAACACGAACTTTATTTCAAAAGCCGTCAAACGAGTCAAACGAGTCAAATGCGGGGAAAGGCACGAGACATTTTAATCCTCTAGAGGATTACAAATTTTTCCACCACTGGTTCAGCGGGGTTAAAACGCCGTAATAATGGGAGAACAGGATTTATTAACCCAAAAATAATATATTTACCTTGGCCCTAAGGTCAATAAATCCTGGTATCCACCGAATTGAAAGTCATTAATTGTTTTATTATATGACACATTTTATATGTTTCTTTCACCCTTAAAATAAGCTTTGTTCACGACATTTTCTTTTGTTTACCTTGTTGGAATGTTATATTCACCTGGCGTGACGTCACACCAGGTGATTATAACATTACAAGAAGGTAAACAAAACCACGAGGTGATTATAATGTTTTATAAAGATCGTTACTATGGACGTCAGCCAATCAGAAAAAGACATTATCTGAAGTCATATAATAATTGTTATTATTACACCAATGTAGGTATTTTGAGGGGTCCAATGAATTGGGATAAAGCTAATATCAACTGTACCCAAAGCGGAATGATGGTAACTCCAATAAGATCCACCAATTTACAAACTAACATCTACAAAGCCAAACTTACCATATGGACATCTAATTACGAACTGAATTTAGGATGTCAAGAAAACACAGGTATGAAATATGTTCATCAAACGTATACTCATCTTAATACACAATGAACTTAAAAAATATACACTCTGCAAAGAAAGAAACGCATAAGGGGATTTTATGTATTTTAATACATGTATTATAAATCAAAATTGTTCAGTTACACCTTTAAATATCGACCCAGAATGTTTATTATTGAAACATTAACAGTCGGGTCCATACTTCAGAGGATAAGTAAAACAAAAGTCAGTTTATCACAGTTCAGCAAACTTCCGGTCACGTTAGTACCGTGTATGACCACCACGCGGAGACAACACTGCTCTGCACTTCCTCGGCATAGACTCAATCAAATTTCTCACATTGTTTCTTGGGATTGTTCACCATTCTTGTTGCAACATTTGGCGGAGTTGATCGAGGGTCTGATGTGGAGGTTGTCGTTGGCGCACACGTCTATCCAGCTCATCCCATAGGTGTTCAATGGGATTCAAGTCCGGCAATTTTGAAGGCCATGGAAGCATATTGCTGTTGTTCTGCTCAAGGTAGTCCATTGCTACACGCGCTGTGTGTGACCTAGCGTTGTCCTGTTGGAATATCTCCCTCTGTCGGTCAATTACTTGCATGAGGTGAGGTTGGAGAATTTCGTCTCTGTATCTTACAGCCGTTAAATTTCCCGGGACATGTACTAGATCTGTTTTGCGGTCATTTGAGATAGCCACCCACATCATGACACTACCTCCATCGAATCTATCCACTTCCTGAACGCAGGGGAACAGAAACGTTCATTCCGGCGCCTGAATACACGTATTCTGTCATCACGTTTCTGCAGCAGAAAATGAGACTCGTCGCTGAACCAAATTCTTCGTCAGTTTCGGAATGTCCAGCCCCTTAATCTGTTGCACCAACGGACGTTTTCACGTCTGTGTAACGGCGTCAATACCGCTCCAAAATACGGCCTTCTGGGTCTAATTTCATGCTGTCGAAACCGTTTGCGGACTGCTTGTGAGCTGATTCTTCGCAATCCGTGTATTCCGGATGCAGTGGTTGATGCAGCAACGGTTCGATTCCGTATCCGTAGATGAAAGACCCGGATGTACCGATCTTGCTCAAGAGTAGTTATGCGAGGTCTTCCACTCCTTTGGCGGTCATCGTTGAAACAGTTTGTTGGAATCTATTCAATAGTCGGGAAATGGTGCTCTGGTTAACATTCAGAGTTTGTACTACCTCATTTTGGGACTCTCCGGTTTGGAGACGACCGATAGCGATATTTCGAGTGGCAGGGTCTAACCTTTGCATGGCAGCATATCAACTTAGTAATAGAAGTCAAGCTTCAAACTTGGTCCTTTTATTCGCTCTAGTTTAAAAGTTGAATTAACCACGAAATGCCCGTGAAAAAAGTTACCGAATTTTCGGTGCGATACATGGGATATTCATTTTTCAGAGGTGCTGCGCACATGTGGCAGAGAACCAAATCTAATGAACAGACATTTAAAATTTAATACTTACCTTTAAAAACCAATGATGAAATTGGCCATTTAATTTTTCCTTGTAAATCGCAGAATTTGCATTTTGAAAAATAAAAGTGGGTTATGCATTTCTGTTTTTTGAACAGTATATATAAGGGTGTAATGGAGTTTTAAATTATTTCAGTTATATCGTGGCTGTCAGATTTATTTTTGGAGGAAACCGGCATACCCACAGAAAATCACTTCATCACATAAAGTTGTATCGAGTACACCTCTCCATGAGCGGAAATTCGAATTCACAACTTTAGTAGTGATAGACACTGATAGCACAGGTAGTTGTAAATCCAACCACGACCACGACGGCCCCCGTAATAAAGCTAAAAGGCATTTTATCATATATTTTTTATCATACATCTTCTTGTAGATGTTTGTTCAGCTGTATATGTAGAACAGGTTCTTATTAACGAGTTACATCAAGGACTTTGTTTACATAAATGTAAGTTATCAAGTTTTTATTTATTCAGATGGTTTGGTTAGGGAAATGGGTGCTTAACGCCACTGCAGCAATATTTAAGATATATTTGAGGAAGTCAGTATTATTGGTGAAGAATGATGAGTACTCCGAGAATTCACCGAACCGCCGCATGTCACAAACAAACTTTAACCGGTTTAGCCATATTTTTGTGCCTGTCCAAAGCTCAACAAGGATTTACAACGTCATGCGTCGTTGTCTCTTTTGTGTTCAGTCAGTTCAGTTAAGATGAGAGGTGATTGGTCGTTTTCTTGATATTGGTGGAATTGATGACATCACTGTTTAAACTTTCTTTTCATAATAATATAATTACATTACTTCCGTTTTTCATTGAAATGTTACAATATAATTGGTTATGAAATGGACACATGATTATAAATGAGATGGTTCACATCCCAATGAAACTCAAACCCGAACTTGCACGTGCCTCCATGACGACGTCAAATGTAAACAACCAATGGCGTAGTAATTTCCAACAGCAAATAATCTAACACAAATAAAATTCACAACGAAAAATTCAACTATATTAAATTCTGGTGTGATTTAGATATAATTATAAAAAATGAATGCATTCTTTTGAAGTTTCATTGGGGTATGAAAGCGTTGATCGAAGCACATTTTCAACATGAAGCGCTACATCACTTCTCACTGTCCTGCTTGGTACATGCACTTAGATAAAAATTGGCGGTTTGTATGAGTCCAAACATCCCCTCTTAGTGATATGATGCTGTCATGCAAGTGTTTTCCATGTGTGAGTAAAATACCAACCCTCACATATAACAGGGCGAACAGGTTATTATAAAGAATGCGATTATCTTGAACATTATACATAATATATTTAATCTTCGTTACACAAGAGTTGCCGTATGTATAATATTAGTTCTATTAAAGAGTGCCAATGGCCTCAACCATTATCTAAATATTAGATAGTATACAAGGCCGTACATGTTAACAAATAAAATAATTTAGACATCTAATTGAGTGCACTCGTCTTTTCAAATAATCGACCATTATACTAAACATATCCTCTGAATTTATTATACTTCGTGTAAGTTTCTGTAGTGATATTTGGTACTGTAATATTTTGGCATATTACCTGGATAATTAGACACTCAGTAAAATAATGATATTAATGTGGTCTTTTCCAGGTAATATGCCAAAATATTACCCAGGTCTGAGATACATATTACCCAGGTCTGAGATACATATTACCCTCACCTTTGGGACGGGTAATATGTCTCTCAGACCTGGGTAATATTTTGGCATATTATTTGGACAAGACCACATTATTATATAATTGTCATCCCTCAATGATATAATCCAAAGGAAATCAGGTTTCCGGCGTTGGTGTCATGAATTGGACACACACCTATTAAGTTTTTGTCATTCCTCAAACTTCTATACACAACGATAAAATCCAAAGGAAACAGGGTCCCGCCTTTGGTGTCATGAATTTGACACGCATCTATTACGTTTTTGAAGCACTTAGTGCATTCTCGTTCAACAGCAGTTTATGTCTACATGCATCAAAGATTCTCGTATTGTGAGAATGCATTATGTGCTTTTTTTTCTCTCTCTGCCTCTATTTTCTTCCTTATGTATCTTTAAGCATATGAAAAAGGGAAAAAAAAGACCAAAACAAGTATGAAAGGAGCATTCAAGGACGCATGTGCGAATAGTTCTTTAGTCGATATAAATGATATGAAGTCACT
The DNA here is from genome assembly GCA_002080005.1 of Gigantidas platifrons. Lineage (NCBI taxonomy): Eukaryota > Metazoa > Mollusca > Bivalvia > Mytilida > Modiolidae > Gigantidas > Gigantidas platifrons. The sequence goes on from MJUT01061825.1 coordinate 28,908, forward strand.
GGGTGACGCCAAAGCAGTAATGGTTCATGAAATAAAATACTGGGTCCAGTCCTTCAATATTGACCACAGTAAGTAGCTATTTGACTTAAGTTTTTGCAAAGGTTGGGATTGGAATCCGTATTTTGCTCTATTCAATAAATGTTAAAGAACACCGAAAGGGCAATCAAACTTGGGCAATCCAGAGAAACAGGCGACATAGGGTACACAAGATACAGGTCGAAAATAAACGTTAGAGAATACCGAAGGGACAATCAAACATGGACAATCCAGAGAAACTGTCAACATAGGGTACAAGACGATGAAAAGCAAAACAAAAACACAACACAATATGTCTTGGACACCACTATACGCAAACAAACAATAATAACGTAAATAAGACATGAGCCCTCCTTACAAACAACTGGAGATAAAGACCAACCGAACATAGTTTTTATGCGGAAATTGTAACGGACATTATATCACGGAGATCAGAACGTAAAGACAACAATAAAGCTAACCGCCACGATATAACCGAAATATTGTTGAAAGTGGCGTTAAACGCTATAACCATAATCTTAACCCAGATGTTTACTAAGGATGATAACGGATTATAAAATCATAACAAAGATATATGTTTATACATACACAGACGAGCAATAAAAGAAACGTTCTTTTAATCTGTGTCTAAGTGTAATGATGGATAGTCTCTCATGTTCATTTACACCCATCACATTTCTTACTGCAAGTTGTTTCTTTACTTTAATTTGTGTCTAATCGTAATGCTGGATAATCTCACATGTCCATCTATATCATTTTTTTTTACTAATTTTAATATAAAGCAATATTTTCTTTCAGATGGGTTTGTACGCCGTTGTGAGATGTACAGTGAAATTGCGAACGCATCCAAGGAGTGCAAAGGGAGTATATCAATGGGAGACTGTAATGATGACCACCAGTTTTTGTGTGTTTCAGGTATTCGTATTGAAAATGTAGTTGGTTGGTTGGTTGGTTTATGGTGTTTAATTTTTAATGTCAGATTTAAAATATAATAAAACAAAAATAATAAGTTGGTGTGCAGAATAATATAGTCCAAAGCTCATCGCCAAAATGTTGTCATGTAGATTATCTTATTAAGCATTTTTTTTGTTTCTGAATATTTATTATAAACAAATTAAATTATATCTGATAAGCTATAGAATATGTTATCATTTTAGATACTATCACTGGGTGGATATTTCTGCATGTTGACCAACATATAAGCTATATAATATGCTATCATTAAGTAGATACTATCACTGGGTCGATACCTCTGCATGTTGACCACCATATATCTACTGCATAGTAGTCTGTGGTTTGGCATTGAGATAATTATTTAACATTATCATAGAAATTTACTGTAAATAATATTATCATCATTTAAACTAGGATGCATCCCCTCATGCAAAAAGGAGAGTGTTTGCTATTTAAGTTTAACCCTTACATCCCGTCATGCAAAAAGAATAGTTTTTTGCTATTTAAGTTTAACCCTTGCATCCCCTCATGCAAAAAGAAGAGTTTTTGCTATTTAAGTTTAACCCTTGCATTCCCTCGTGCAAAAACAAGAGTATTTGCTATTTAAGTTTAACCCTTGCATCCCATCATGCATAAAGAAGAGGTTTTGTTATTTAAGTTTAGCCCTTGCATCCCCTCATGCAAAAAGAAGAATATTTGCTATTTAAGCTTAACCCTTTGCTTTTCTTGCCTCGAAAGACTTTTAAATGATTAGGATTTCTAATATTTTGACATTTGGTGTACCCGATGAAAGGTATTCCATAAAAGAACTAAATTATATATATCAAGATATTTATATGCTAAATATTCTCATATTTTGCTTCAGGTTCAGATTACCATACTGTAATATCGCTGAAAAGCTTAGCTACACACAGGACGGCAGAGACATTAGTTACAGCCAGGGAACCAAATCGTCAAGAGACGTATTCTGGTAAAACAAGTTATGCATTATTTTGACAACAATATTCACATTAACCATTGTACCTTCATTTTGCTATTTGGATGTCCGTTACGATTTCTGCATACAAACGACGTTCTTTACCCACAGTTGTTTGTTGGAGGGCTCATGTCTTATTTACGTTATTTGTGTTTGTTTGCGCATAGTGGTATCCAACACAATTGTGTTGTGTTTTTGTTTTGATTTTCTTCGTCTTGTGCACCCTATTTGGCCTATTTATCTGGATTTTACAGTGTTGATTGCCACCCCCTCCCTTCTCGGTATTCGCTAATGTTTATTTGACAAAAATAAACACAGTAATAATTTTGCCTTCATTTTGCTCATAATAAATGAGAATGGATACGACCCGAAACAAATGGATTGGTTCTTTGTATGATAATGCTGTTCTACTGCATTCCAATATATCATAAATGAGCTTTAGAGAATATCGAAGAGTCAATAAAAAATGGTCAATCCAGAGAAACTGGCAACATATGGTACACAAGACGAAGAAAAATAAAGCAAAGACACAACACGATATGTATTGGACCAAACTCCCTTGCCGGTCCAGCCCCGGTCCGCTCACTACTCTCCACTAGAGGGAGAACCATGTTTGGAAGCGGATGCGAAAAATGTCCGTAGTTTGGTATTGGACACCACCACACGGAAACAAACACAAACAACACAAATAAGACATGAACACTCCCCAAAACAACCAGAGGCATGTGACGACAATTGCTCTGCAATCCAGTATTATAGTAACGTGTAGGACAAAACTATTCCGGGGCCATGGTCTTTGTGTTCAAACGCTGCGATATATGGCTAATGGTATTTGATGGACGGATTGAATAGTTACATATTTTCTATCTGTAGATACTAGTAGGTGTATGTATCTTTATTTGATGCCAATATATTTATGCCATGTATTTATGCCATGTATTTATGCCATATATTTATGCCATGTATTTATGCCATATATTTATGCCATGTATTTATGCCATATATTTATGCCATATATTTATGCCATGTATTTGTGTTAGAGGTATCGATTTTGCATCATTCTGCAAATTTTCTATTGGATTTTGGTGTGACACTTTCAATAATATTTCAGCTATATCGTGGCGGTGAGTTTTATCGGTGGAGGAAGATGGAGTACGCGGAAAAAACCACAGACCTGCCGCAAGTCAATGACAAACTTTATCACAAAATGGCGTATCGAGTAAACTTCGCCATGAGCGCGATTCGAACCCGCAACGTGAGTGGTAATTGAAACTGATTGCATAGGTAGCTGTAAATCCAACTACCACACGATCACGAGTACCGCGGTTTCTGCCTTTACATGATGCACATGAACATTTGTAATGATCTTTTAAAACAATCTGCATCACATAAGATTCATTTTTTTTTAACTTTTTTGTAGAAATTAATTTTTTCCACGCCACGGGAATTATATCAATTTTAACTATTCTGTTGGGGCTGACCATTAATGGTTGTTTGTGAGTATATTTGTCTTACTAGGGCGACCAATCAGGCTTTTTATATATTGAAACATTTCAAATGTAATGCATACAGAAAGACTTTTTAATTTGAATTAAAATTTACACCCCAGGTCTATTGTTAAACCATACGCTTTCTATCTCTGAAACTGCCTTTCTATGAATTACTACATTGTTATAAGAACAATAGCCTGTGTTCACAGGGTGTGACGACAGGGGTTTCTGGAAACCCTTGTCTTCACACCCTGTGAGCACGGCCTATTGTGCCTACAACAATGAAGTAATTAATTACCACTCAGCTGAAAATAACACGAAAACTGGATATTGAAAAACTGAAAAAGAAAACAAAGATCTTGTTAATGAAGTATAGTCTGAAATTCAAGCAATCGTTAAAAAAAACTAAATAATAATAAAAAAAATCGTAAAAAAAACTTTGTCGGGAAAGCATTGTAAAAAGAAAATATACCATATGTTGGCACCCTTTCAAAAGATTAACATTGGTGGATCCAGAGGGGGGGGGTTCCCCCTTTTTTTCGGAGAATTTATTAAAATTATGTGAAAATTGTCGAAAATAAGACTGTTATTACCTTTTTTTTTATTCTGAAACTTTGTTTTTCTTGTCTGCATCCAAGTTTAAAAAAAAAACAAAACAAAACAAAAAATATTGACCTGTTAAATGCGCACTTAAAAACTTAACAGTTTATTGGTAGAAAAATGCTTTGTCATATTCAACATATATTCTTACTTACTTTATTTAGCAGTTCTGAGTAATATTTGTGACAATATGGTTAATATCCATTCTCTACAAAAAGTTCAGTTTAATATAACATGTCTATCATTCTTGAAGATCAAATGTATATCGAATAACATCTCTCATTATTAACCAATCAATCTGTTTAATCCTTAATACAACCCAGTCGTTCAATCTATCTTTATAGAAGAGGTACCCAATGGGGAAACCACAACAATGTATCGATTTATGAAATTTAATGTTTCTGTGTTTATTGTTTTTGTTTTTTTTATGACATTTTGTAATGAATATTTCGTGTATTTAGAATAACATGGGGAGTAAGTTAGTTATACTCTTCGGTATACGGTGTTTCTGGATTAGAAACCCCTCCGGCCTCCGGTCGTCGGGGTTTCTAATCCAGAAACATCTATACCTCAGTGTACAACTATTACACAATCGAAAGATAAATTGGAACACACACACAAACCGTAAAACAGAACATAAAATACAGTGTAAGCTTAGTACAAACATTAAAAGGACGACATATTTTAAAAACAATTCTATTTACACTGTGACAGTAATTTTGATAATTGTTTAATTAACAAATATCACGCCTTGTTAATTTCAATCAATTACCGACGGTAATCTTTAGAAGTAAAACTGTATCGATCTATGGGGTGATTGAGAGATAACACGATTCACTGACTTGCCTGTCAGCATTTTTTGTCGCATGGTTTTCAGGGGTGAATTTTACAAGAAAATATATTTTCTGGATCAGATAGATGGGCCGGTAAATAGAGAAAATGTTTACTTAAATATAATAGGGGTAAATTCCGGACTAAAACTAAATGTTAGGTTTCCAGAGGGACCAGTTGTGGGGGGTTCGATCCATTGTATAGAGTTGTGGGGGGGGGGGAGGTTCCATTGTATAGAGAACCGCATCGTTGATGTAACGGTTAGCATGCTCGACACGAAGGGGTAGATCATGGTTTCGAGCCCCGGTCCGTCAAACCAATGACTATTGAATTGGTACGTGTTGCTTCTCCGCAAATAGCGCAGCTAACGGAGCAAGTACAAAGACTTCTTGGCTCGAAAGCAGGATCATATGACAGATAGGTGCGACATGTTTACCCACGGACTGTTGTGTCCGTGACCTAGTACTATAAAGATACAATTAAGAGTGTTGGTCTAGTACAAAGCGAACATCATCATCATTTAATTGATTGTAACTTGTCCTCTCCATTATCTAGCTGAATAATTGCTCAGTATGGCGTTGAAGTGCAACAATCATTAATTCACTCACTCACTTTTTATTCACTCATTCCTACAGACTATAGTCTTTATCAAAAGGATATATGTCACAAATGTGCCGTGCAATAATGTTATTAATCGAATATCTTGTATACACATAAACATAAACATGTATCACATAGTAAGCACATTCCATGATCACTATATTGAATTGAGNGTTTTGGCCATACATCATGATTGTTTCCATCAATCATCCCTCTTTCTAAATCTCTGGCCTCTTTCCATAACTCCGATATCTCTCAATAACACTTGTTTCTTTCCATGACACTTGTCCCTCTCCACCACAGATGCCTTAACCCATATATGTTTTCCACGACTCATGCCTCTTTCCATATTTCATTACTTTCTTTACTTCATGTAATTTTCACACATTCCCCATGTCTTTCCATGTCTAATTCTTTTCCAAATATCCCGTGTCTTTCTATGTATTATGTTACTGGCTCCCAGAGACGATAAATTTAGTTGGCTTTAATTTCCAGGTTATTCCAGTAAAGCGTCCATTCTGCACGTCTCTTTCCATATATCATGTATCTTTCCATACCTATTATACATATCTCATGTGTCCTTATGTCTCATGTCTTGGTCTAGATCTCATGTGTCTTTCCATGCCTCATGTCTTTTTCCAAGATCTAGTATGTCTTTCTCATATCTCTTTTTTTTTCTATGTCCAATCTTTGAGCATACATGCTTACATGACATACGTCTAAGATCTACTTGCCATCTTCCACATTGCAATATTCATGAATATGATAGTCTAGTTAACTATCTTGGCAAAGGGCTAATCTTTGATTTTATATCATTTGACAATAATGCTTACAATAGTTGTATATTTAATGTTAATTTTTACTTTTATTTCTTTTCTCTACAAAATTGATTTATTTTAGGCTTAAACGATGGATTACTAATATGAAAAATGAAATCATCGAATCACTCCGACTAAAGTATGATCATCAGATGTATGAAAAGGAATATGTAGGTACTGAACCGGAATCGGAACCCGAGACCCCCGTGTCACCCGGAGGCTCATCACTATACGATAATGTCACAGAGGGTACTACTTTGCATGAGAAAAACCTCACAATGAGCTATATGGTGTCAAGAGATATACAACACCCCGTGACAGTTCCTCCTAATGGAACTGCAAATGGCTGCATGCGGCCTACGCTTAGGCTACCCCAACGTTTGCCCTATAGGGAAAATGCTGTTAGACATAAGTCAAACCAATGTATGAAACCAATGCGTAGAGGGCGTACATCTTCAAAGACTTCAACAACTAGCACTTTCTGTCAGGACAATACTGTGGCGTCACTTACCGGAAGTGAAAAAGTTCGTGCATTTTCTCATGGTAGTATCCAGTCCAATCGTAAAAAGCCCATGCCAGTTCCTAAACCAGATATCCGAACTGTTATGCTCAAGCACAAAACAAAGCAATTACAACAAAAAGGGACTGACGTTATTAACCAAGAATTCGAAACTAGCAGTGAACTTTCATTTTATTTGAATACAGGACCGGAAGCGGAAATTGAGAATCCAGAAAACATTTGGAATGATACATTATAATACTAGAGAAGTTATTGTATCTTGTTGGTCAATCGGTTTCTTTGAAATTAAATATTTTCACCCTTCTATATTTTTCTCCGCAAACTTTAAGAACATACTCAGCAAAGGGAAACCACCCATATAGTATTTGGAAATTAAATGTATATTTTGGAATGATTGTAGCAAGAGTACTATTGCAATTCTCAATATATCAATATTATCAAATTATCTAAATCTAGAGTCACAGGGATAACTATTTCAGATGTTAGGGTTATGGTGTTTAACGCCACTTTCAACAATATTTCAGGTATATCGTGGATGTCAGTTCATTGATGGAGGAAACCGGAGTACCCGGAGTAAACCACTGACCTGCCACAAGTCACTGACAAACTTTATCACATAATATTGTATCGAGTACTGACACCTAGCCATGAATGGTGTTCGAACTCATAACTTAAGTGGTGATGTGTAACGATCGCACAAGTAGTTGTAAACCCAACTACCATACGATCAAGGTCAAGATGGTCCCCTATTATCAGAATCCAAAATTTCTGTTGTAGTAAGAAATTGAAATTTCTGTTAGAACGATTTTATTGTTGAGTTGCATTCATTTTGGTTATAACGAATAAGATGAAAACAAATAATGATCACCTTTTAAAGGGATATTAAAGCTCATTTTGGTAATTTTTTGTATCTCATGAAAACTTGCAATTTGTTCAATAAATGATATTTATGAAACATTAACCCGGGTTTTATCAATGAAACTTTATAAAAGTGACATAATTCGTTGATAATTCTGTCATATCTTGCGGTCTTTGCCTTGAATTGAATTTTTGCTTCCTGGACAAAAATTCATTTGGACCCTTTTAAGTGATATTTTAACGATATTAGGGATTATATGGGCGTGCAAAGTATTTTTGGATTGTTTTTACAATTAAATTGAAAAGAAGCAACCTTCGTCTCGAGTTGAAAAAATATATGTTAAAACGAGCTTTAATATCCCTTTGAGAGAGAGAGAGAGAGAGAGAGAGAGAGATGTCGTGTATTATATTGTCTTGTCGTCTTTTCTATTTATTAATTTGTATTCTTTTGTGTTATTCATGTTGTTGTCTGTATTTATGTTGAGAAGAATTACCAGTAGCATCTGGTTGTATATAATCCTCAGAAAATAAATAAAGAATTATATCAAAAAATAATCCAACGTCACTACGAACTAATTTTGAAGGTGACCATGTACATATTGTTTATATAACTTTACACTTTCATGAAGCAATTTTCATTTTAATATTTTATATCATCTACTAATTATGAGACGAGAGTTTAAACAGTGATGGTCAATAATTCTATCAATATCAACAAGCACGAGCAATCACACCTTGAACATTAAAAAAAAAGACGACCACGACATATACCGTTGGAAACCCAGATCCTCAACAAATTAATCCTGAATTTGACAGGAATGGTTTCATTCATACATTGACATTGTTTTTTGTAAATAAAATATTATTAAAATATATCTATTTTAATATATCCATCACAATTATTAATATGAATGTTATTATACGTACATTTTGTATATGAAAATGTATAATATTGAATAAAAGTATAATGTATTTTATAACCCTTAGAATCTTTTATTATTTACTGGAAATGCCTACTTTGAAAGGGGCCTTCGTGGTGGTTGGGTTTACAACTACCTGGGCAATCAGTGCATATCACCACTAAAGTTGTGGGTTCGAATCCCGCTCATATGGAGGTGCACTCGATGCACTATTGTGTGATAAGGTTTGTCAGTGATTAGCGGCAGGTTGGTGTTTTTCTCCTGGTACTCTGGTTTCCTCCACCAATAAAACTGACTGTCACGACATATATTGTTGAATGTGGCGGTAAATACCATAACTCCTAATTTGAAATAAACTTTGAGAAGGTTTGAAGATACCAAAGTAGTATTGAGAAGACTTAAGTCGAGTTTGGACAGAAAATACAATGGCAAAAAGAAAAAGGACAAGTAATGAACTACAAAACATTACACAGAAAACTAAAGATCGAGCAACACGAACCTCACTGAAAACAGGGGATGAACACAGGTGCCCGCTGGTCAATGTAAATCTTCAAATGACATTCAAACCTCGTTATCTCCACTCTAGGTTAGAAGTAGAAAGATGTGCTGGATAGTAGCATAGTAGCATATAACTTTTTTTCTATCGGATAACTTGACAACTCCGCTCGAAGAAAATTATTGGTCCTTTCTTCAACACACTGAGATTCAACTTGATTAGCAAAATACCCTGATAAAAAACAGCTTATAGCAAACATGACATTATGCAGGCATGTCTTCAAGTTACACAGGTTTCATCTAAGTAATAATGGTAACCTGTCTAAGATAAATCATAAGTAACTTAGTCTATTGAAATCAAAGCCTATATTTTTAAAATGTGGGAGTGTAAGCGGAAGTAGCAGAAAGCAGGAATATAAAATAGCTATGGATACCAAGAAAAGAAATATAAATACAAATTAAACACATTAAAATCAAAACAACGTTCGATGCTGTCAATAAATATCAATATTCTGTTTAAATAATCATATCTGAATATAGGTAGTTGTAACTAAGGAGTATATTGAGCCCATATCTAAATGGACATACTAAATACAATTATACGCAAAAATAACCAGCTTTACATTTATTTTAATATTAATATGTTTTCAAACATGTACAAATCAATGTAAATATGTGGTGTTCTTTTTGGTTGATTGATTTGATTTTTGGTGTTTTAACTCCACTTTCAACAATATTTCAGCTATATCATGGCGACCAGTTTTAGTGGTTGAGGAAGCCGGAGAGAAACACCGACCATGGGCAAGCAACTGGTAAACTTTATCACTTGCGACTGCGAGTCGAGTGCACCCTTTTTGTAATTTACAAAGCTGGGTGCGAACCCACGCCGTATTGGTAATAAGCTTGTACGAGTTGTTAGATCCAGCGACCTAACTCATTGAGCCACTCGGGCCCCCTGGTCTTTTTTGTTCCATCGTTTAAGGGGGTTAGGCGGTTATGGTGTTTAACGACACTTTCAACAATATTTCAATTGTTTATCGTTTAATGTGATAGGTGGCTGTTCCTTTTGATGACATTGGTGGAATTATTGTCCATCACTCATCAAACCTTTTTTTTATAACAACAATAATATAATGATAAGATGCATTTGATCTCCTCCTCAATTGTTACAGGGATCAATACACACCTAGGACTTGGCTCTAAACTAGTGGTGAAAACATTATTGCTGGTTTTTGTTTATGTTGTAAAACAATTATATTTTAATATGCTCATTCTGTATATATGCCCCCTGTGGGCCCTTGATTGGTAAACCAATAAACTTATGACTTATGACTTATAATAATTGTAAGTATATGAATATTATTACATAAATTAAAATGATTGTCTATAGATTAAAACTTCCTCGATTGACAATAAATGCCATTGACACATATTTAGTCACATCCTGTAATCCAGTCACGTATATCACGATCAAACGGGAAGTAATTCAAAATGGCGTCCGGCAGGATATCACCACTTAGGTGGTGAAAGGCACTACAAGCACAGATAGTTGTAAATTCATCTTCCATACGATCAGAACCATGACGGACCCAAATTACAGCAAAATGACCATAAAAGCTTAAAGATACCAAAGGGGTAATTTACAAACAGTAAATAGAAGGACGTGGTATTCAAAATCACAACTTTAGTGGTGATAGGCACTGATAGTACAGGTAGTTGTAAATCCTACTACCATACGATCACGACAACGACGGTCCGTAAAACGGAAGGTACCCTATATATATATATAGCTACATATTGTTAGTATTATTTCGTGTGTCATGTAGAGCCATCTGAGTCTCGTTGGTCTTAATTTCAAGTCAGGAATGGCTTCTGATAGACGCCATTATCTCTATAGACACAATGCAAAAGTTAATAAAAACTAAAAAAAAAGTTAATAAAACAATAAATATGTATCAATTGATCCATATTTATATATATATATATTATTTAGAAGCTACCCCTTTACAACGGGGGCGCCAACCACCAGGATAGAAGCAGTGGCGCGTCTCAATAGTTAATAAATACAAATTATATACAATAAAATGATAATTATTAAACAACATTATTAAGAAAATATTGGTGAGTCGTGCTAATGTGGGTCACGGGGTACTGTAAGGTCCTGAAGGATTACCTGAAGGATTATTCTAAACTGTGACACGTGGACGACCTGTGGACTCCTGTTGGGCAACTGTGAACGGGGTTGCAATGACAAAAAATCTTTCAAATTTAATTGAAAGAGGCCGGTGTTTACAAGAATTTACCCTTTGGGCACCTCAAACGCTGGAATTTTGGAATTTCCCATATGTGTTTCAGTGGGGTGAAAAAGGATGTTATAAGTTGCTGAAATCCATCGATTAATGTAAAATACACACTTTTTTCACTTCTTGCACATATTTTGAACATGTTATGTTATAACCTATGCATGGTTTAATCCTAATAAGCTATACCGAATATAGAACACTATTTTTATTAGAGGGCTAAAACCCTACTTTAAATAGACTAATCCATTTTTCGCGGGGAAAATTGATGCAGATGATTGTTGTTTTATCTTGGACAATAGTTTATAA
>MJUT01061825.1:49479-64460 GCA_002080005.1 Gigantidas platifrons
AGAAAATCTTGACGGAATCCGCACCAGTTTGGTTTGACTTCTAAGTAAACGATTATTTGTAGAGGAAAGAACGAAAAAAATCATTTTTCCAAGCACTAAAGTGATGAAACTAACTGAAACAACAGCTCAGTCGTGACTCAATCAGAGTATGTGGGTTTTAAATAAAAACATAAAGGGTGTCCTTTTTGACGGAATATCATCACATCTGTGACCTTTTTTTAACCCCTCTTCTAGTATCCTGGGGTTCATAAAAATAGTACCAAATCATTTTCCCCTTGAGTTTTAACATTTTTCTTCCATTTTAGCTACTACAGAAAACTATAGAACTGATAATAACCATTTATTTCAGAATTTTATCTTCCCTGACATTTATGTCACAATTTTGGAAGCAAAATAATGCACTAGTACTCTGATAATTATTAAATAAACAAGTGAAATTCATACCAAACTGCACACTTTTAATGTTTTATATTTGTTCAGTGTAAATAAGGAATAAATAATAATAAGTCAATAATATAGATCTCTTTACTTGGCTACAAACTTATCACAAACATTGGTGGTCATACTTATCCCCTTTTGTATGGAATGACTCGTATAGCAACGACCAGTGTAGGGGAGATAATTCGATTTTGTATTTCTTACCATATTCCCAACACGTTCTTCAAAAGGTGCTTGAAAGTACGGCTTATTAGACAGTGTTCTGCTTTTGTGAAAACGTTTAAGTGATCCTTTTTAGAAAAAAACACATGTTGAGGCAATAGGGATCATTCACCAAATTTCTTTCGACAGACGTCGCTGTTGTTCCATAAGTGGTTAGCTGAACGTTTTAATCTCGATGACGCTTGAATTGTTAACGTTAGGTACAAGGACACGTCAATATGTAATGCCTTTATAACATGAATAGGACAATTCTGTACATTTCGTTCACCAACAAAACTGTTCTCGGGATTTTTATTTTTATTTTATAAATTATAACATTATTTTACAAGTTAGATAAACTACTATGAAACAAAAGAAGTTACCCGTATTGCGGGATATTCAATACGGGCTGCTTCTTTTTTTTTAAATAGTATTGTATCTTATACTTAAACCATTGCGCTTGAACAGTTGACTACAGAACGACAGGGATATTAGGTTATTAATTAATTCCTAACGGTGTATACGTGTATCACATTTCATTTCTTCGCATTAGCATTAGGGGAAAAGGGTGTATTTAACTCTGATAAAAAGATTTCGATGCTACATTTTTGTACCTGAAAATAAAATGCACTCTGAAACAGAATTTTTGTTCCGTGAAAAAGTTGTCCCTTTATAACTAATAATAAAAATCTGGGTAAAAGTATAAAAAATCAAAACCATACATGTACAATACACAGGAACACAACAAATTCATTTATACCTTTAGGCAGTAATATACAATTTTCAACAAACACAAAAAGAACAAGTAATAATAATAAAAACTTTGTAACAATGAACAAATAGAATTTCTGTGTGCATAGACACCTATTCAAGTAGCATAGTTGGTACTTTATATCATTTAAAGGGGAGCTTATTCAAAATAAATCTAAAAACGGCCATGCAATAATAAAAAAAAATTAATAGCAATAATAAATTTATGTTTGTAATTAACAATCCAAAGGGAACACATTTATGATTATTTTCAAATAATTTAATTTGATTTGACCCCCACTGAAATTTGTTGAAAGTGGCGTTAAACACCAAACCCAGTAGTCCGTATGTTTCCGATCGTGTACGTTTACATTTTTTTATGTTTTTTTTTATTGTATAGAACGCTGGGCTTTATGCAAATTCCCGATTTTTTTCGTAGCATTACTGAAATTGTAATTTAAATCGTTTGACTTCATTTCAATAAGTTGAATAACAGGTAGCTAACTAAAGTTATCAATAACGTTTTTACCTGCATTAGAATGGAATAAACCTACAAAAGGGTTATCGGAAGTCATATATCGAAGAAGGGCAGGCAATGCAATGGCCAAAAGAAAAAGGACAAAATGATAAACTGGTGGTCTACAAATAACTACACAGAAAACTGAAGATTGATCAGCACGAATCCCATTTAAACCGGACGGAATTATCTTGGTGACAACTTGAGTCTTTAGTTTTACATTGTATGGCAGTTCCAGGTTTTTTACGATGATCCGCCTGTCTGATTGTACAAAATATTTGAATGCTACCAAAATCTGTCGAAAATAATTTAAAATAGTAAGAAACAACGAATTTTCTTTATTTAAGGATTTACTATGCAATTCATAATACATCTCGGCTCAAAATCTTTCTAAAATAAATGCTATGATTAACCTGCTTGTTAAATTGTCGAATCTTTAACAGTTAATAACAATACGTGAAGAAGGAATATATTATCTGTATAATTTTGTACCAAATAATTTTAAAGGATGTGATTTAGATTTGAAGATTGCCTAAATATAGAGAGACCTAGATATATTAATTCAAAATGTTGTATGTGAAGACAGGGACTTTATTATTCTATTTTGTTCACTTGGAGGTAGTATTTCCCGAAATTCATGTATACTTTAAAATGTTGTAATAAAGTTCATCAGTATTGCAGTGTGAGTAACCAAACATCATGTAGACAGTACACCTTTTATGAACATGTATAGGCTACACTAAGCACAGGGACTTGCTCCCGGTCAATAAAAAGATCGACTATCCACATATATGTACTAGACTAGTGTATATATGTGGATAGTCGATCCCACTAGTGTATATATGTGGATAGTCGATCTTTTTATTGACCGGGAGCAAGTCCCTGTGCACTAAGGTACATGTACATGCCGATATGGCTTGTAAACGTCCGTTTTATTTCTTAATATGGTCATAATAAAACTCTTTTCTTGCGACTTAAAGATAATACTTTTATTTTACATATACTTGTCAACTAAATCTGTGCTTCTAACAGGTAATATCACCGCGCTGTACTAGTTAAGCTTCAATGTTTGCACCATCCAAGTTTAATAATTCAGTGCCGTCATTAGGTTAACGTTAAGATACAAGCGTCTTTGTGATTCAAACGCACAATTAACCACTTATGGAACAGTAGCGTCACCAAACGGGAGAAGCGGTGAATGATTCCTATTGTCGACCCTTTTTCTACAATCATGAGTCAAAGGTAATGGACAAAAGCCTTTATGTAGGGACGATACATGATTTTTTCAAAATAAGTAAAACCTAAAAAAATTATATGCATTTGAAAGCCTTTATCAAGACATTTTCAAATCTGCAATAAAACGTCCAATATCATGATTATTGACAGAGAAATCTAAATTTTAAGTTTTGGACATTTTCGGATTTCAATAAAATTTTGATCCAACTTTGTCCAAGCAGAAATAAAATAAAATACAATATTATCTACATGAAATATATATTTTTTTTAATTCCAAATTTCAAATTTATACATATGAAATGTGAAAAAAGTGTCTTACCCCAGAGATCTCTCCAAATATGGGATATAACATGCGTTTTAATCATACGAAAAGGGGGGTGTGTGCATGTAAATTAGGGCCATCATGCAAAATACAATTGTGTATTGGGCAGGTAACATGCATATTAATATATCAATTCAATGAGTCTTGTTTAGGAGTTTTATGGATGCATATGGGAGTATTCGAGTATTATTTAATCTGAGTATCAAGTAAATTAATCCTTAAACTTGACTCTTGAGAAAAAATAGAGTCCGTAGTGACATGCCATGATGGACGTCATGGTGCATGGAAGTTTCATGTGATGTTGCCCCCCACCCCCCCTCTTTTTTTCCCTATCTTTTACCGACTACAGCATTTAAATTGCTACTATATTTTTTATTTCCCTTCAATTATAAATGGGTAATCACCTAATCAATGAAACACTTCAAACAGTAACTCAATAAACTGGATAAATTGAAAATTCTGATATTGACAACTTTTCAAAGGATTGAAGAGTTCTACAAAGGGCAACAACTCTTATATGAAAAAAGGGTGCATCATTTAAAAAAAAATTAATATCACTATGAATACAATTATTTTCCCTCAATTTTATGGTTTTGGTTTCTAGTAAATACATAAATCTACATTATGACCAATTTCATATGTTAATGTCTAATTTTAATTTTCAAATCCCTTTTCAGAACCCCAAAACTTCGATGATTTTCTGGAAATGCAAATATACAGTCGTAGAAATGTCTAATGAATATTCATATCGAACATTCGGAAAAGTATCTTTTACCATTTTCATATAAAACACCGTAAAACAATGCCATCCGAATTCGCGCTAAAATGGAAACAAAAAAATGTTAAATTCTGGAGTTATCTCCCATTGATGTATCGTCGCTACTTTATGGAAGTACAAAAAAACATGTCATTGACTATTTTTGACAGTAACATCCTAATATTTGTAATTTTTAGATAGATTTTAAAGTCTGTCAACTATTCATTATATCAAAACATGATTTTAATTCTGTTCTTGGTTGATAAATGACGAGTATCCTCTTACCAATTACATGGTTGCAAGGAATATGGTAATCAAAGGGAGATAATTTTCATCTTCCGGTTTACAATTTTGCTATAGTCTAGTGTAGTTTTTGAGGTATTTTTCAGTATCTTGAGCTGGATTTTTGTGTATTGAGCACTGTTTGCCTACAATTTAAGTAGAACAAAGCATTTCTTCCCTAAAATATACATTACAATAATTGTTAAAGCTGATGACTAAGAAAAATTATGTCCTGATTTTGACAGGTTAAATATTTTCACAATTATTTGCAGATTTAAAAAATAATTAACTTGAAGCATAATAATTAGCCCTAAATTTGTTATTTTAGGAAATAAAGTTAAAAAATAAAAAAGTATGTTAATGCAGCAAGCAATTTGTCTAATTTTACTAGAATTACATTTTCGTAAAGGGAGATAATTCAGTTTTCAATTTTTGATTTAATGGGAACTGCAAAAAAAAAAGGTTTTAATCTTATTTTTCAGACTTCAAATGGTTAAAGTTAAAAGCTAAGGACTAATAGTGAATATTGATATGCATATTTTACCCAATTCAGTACAACTGTCTATGTGGGAGAGTAGGAACATGTTTTTCAAACATTTGTGAAAATGAAGTCTTTTAATGTGTAAAAAAAAGATTTTTCAAAGGAGCATAACTTTTTTATTTTTAAAGATATCTTGAAAAGGAAAAGTGTTGTGTGCTTCTGGAAATAATGTCTGCGCCTTTGTATGGTTTATTTCATTATATTATAAACATTTTTAAAAGCCTGGTTGTTGCTATAGTATATACAAAAACAATAAATGACAGTATGATTATTAATTTTGATTATGTTTACCATCATTTCTTGAGCAGAATCAATGTCCTAATGTGTCTCTGAACAATCAAAGGGAAATAACTCTAATTATAAAGAGAGACAAAAGAAAATCCATATCCATGTCCTTTGAAATACGGATTTTGATTTCCCCTTTGGTAACTTCTAACTCTTCTTGTTTATTATATTTTTCCTCAACAGCAACAAAAACCATTCAGTTGTCTTCACATACCTACAGTAACTTAGATTTTGCATGTGCGTGGGACCATAGCGGTGGTAAACATCCAAACGCACTGATGAATATTACTAGTAGGAGATTACTGAGTGACGCTATGGAAAGTATGGAATGGAACACTAAATACTGGATCAGTGATATAAATCTTGATCTTACCAGTAAGTATACAGCTATTAAGAAATAGTATAGCAGGATATGCCTACCCTTCCGGAGCACCTGAGTTCATCCCCGGTTCTTAGTGGGGTTCGTGTTACTCCATCTTTAGTTTTATGTGTCATTTTTTATAGATCGTTGTTTGTTCTCTTGGCCATTGTTTTGTCTGTTCTTTTTCGATTTACGGATTCTGATTACCCCTTTGGTTTCTTTTGGGTATTGTTTAGTCTGCCCTTCTTCAGATTTACAGATTATGATTACCCCTTTGGTACCTTACGGATTCTAATTACCCCTTTGATATCTTCACACTCTTCGTTTGTTACAATTATCATACTCTATGAAGCAAAAACATTGTTGTACACTGTGATTTAACAACAACATGCCTGACTTTTTAAGGAAGTTTCGGATGTTATAAAATGAAAAAGAGGACTATTATAAACATATTGTAGTGGAAATAAACCCCAAAAAAAAACAAAGAAATACTACACTGTTGGCCTACTTCCTAATTCCAATAGAAAAATCTTAGACACACAAACACATGACCACTCACTTTCCTGGCTTGGTACAGGCACTTCAATAAAAAGTGACAGGGTTAAGCTTGATTTATGGACTGAGGCATCCTCTTTTAGTGAAACAGCAATCCGTATATATCTGATTTAGTGTACACGGAACATTTCAGAAATAACCGTCATCAGATACTCTCATAGAATATTTGTATGCAAATAAACATTAATTGCATATGAAGACATAAATGCTACTACTATATGTCTATTTCAACTTAATTGTAATACAACATGTCTGGTAGTATTAGTTATGCGATCATGTCGAGGTATATTCGATACAACATTATGCAATAAAGTTTGTCAGTGACGTGCGACAGGTCGGTGGTTTTCTACGGATGCCTGTAAAACTGACTGCCACGATATAGATGAAATATTATTGAAACTGACGTTAAATACCATAACCCTAACCCAGTATTAGATAGCAAATGGGACTGCTAACGGTATAGCTTCCACTTTTTTTTTATATGTGCCACCGATTCTCATCATAATGTGCATAAATCTTACGTTATCCTATTTAAGAGTCCAGATTAAAAACGCACTCATGGTGGTGAAGTTTATGCCAGTTTTAATTGTGTTACCAAAGTAGAATTAAGGAATTTTCTAACTTGGACTTTCTGTATCTATTTCATCATTAAATCGCATTAGCAGACATTTATACAAATCAGAATGAAACAGCAGCTCGCATAATCATCTACCCATGCAAAACGGTAGGCACCCACTTTAATTTATAGCTATGAAAAAAATGTTTAAACACCTATGGTCAACAATTCCATCAATATCATCAAAGCTAACAATCACCTCTCACCTCAATTCACTGAACACAAAAACACCCCACGACAAATGACATGCACAGAAATTGTGACGGAAGAATGAAAACGGTCAATGGGATTTCAACCCTCCTCTGGTTTGATTAAAACTGATATCGACGGTGTAATTAATTATTGATCATTGTTTTTATCTTCGAATTTTTATCTAATTAATTATTGATAATTGTTTTTATCTTAGGATGTTTATCTAATTAATTACTGATAATTGTTTTTATCTTAGGATTTTTATCTAATTAATTATTGACAATTGTTTTTATCTTAGGATTTTTATCTAATTAATTATTGATAATTGTTTTTATCTTAGGATTGTTGATAATTGTTTTTATTCTAGAATTTTTATCTAATTAATTATTGATAATTGTTTTATCTTAGGATTTTTATCTAATTAATTATTGATAATTGTTTTTATCTTAGGACTTTTATCTAATTAATTATTGATAATTGTTTTTATCTGATGATTTTTATCTAATTAATTATTGATAATTGTTTTATCTTAGGATTTTTATCTAATTAATTATTGATAGTTGTTTTTATCTTAGGACTTTTATCTAATTAATTATTGATAATTGTTTTTTTCTTAGGATTTTTATCTAATTAATTATTGATAATTGTTTTTATCTGATGATTTTTATCTAATTAATTAATAAAAATTGTTTTTATCCTAGGATTGTTATCTAATTAATTATTGATAATTGTTTTTATTATACTTTATGCAAATTTCTTGCATTATCCATTCATTTCATTGGACAAGCGGCATTTGTTAATTTTCACTAATCTTTCATAAGCACCGCCCATCCCTAGCAACATGTGATAATATTAGCAACGGGTGTTAATGCCTAAAATTAACACCCGCTGAGCCCGAAGTTTGCCGATCCAGACAAATTAACACCCGCTCCGGCCGAGGTTTACCGATTCTTATTTCCTCATCATTTCCGTTATCACCAGACGACAAAAACCGTCAAACGCTCGTCATGGCGTTTGTTGACATTACGGAGGATAATATCTCTGAATTAATGAAATAAATTGAAGCGTACACAAAGCCAAATGACGCCTGATCTTTACGTTTTAAACTGGAAGTCTTCATATGACGTCATGTTATTAATATTCCAAATTTGTCAACAACATTTCGCGAAATTTTAATTCGTGCAATTATTAGAGCATGAATATGCAAGAATGATATATTTGTATTTACAATATTGAATTTATAAGTATTGAACGGTATTAAAATTTAATGCCAAACATTTCAAACAACAACTGCACTGTAAATGTTAATTTGTTTTCAAAATGAGAAAGAATACATTGGCTTGAAAATTATTTATGCAATAGTCAAAATATAGAAGCAAACATGTGATAATATTTATCAAAATATACTATTAGATCTAACATTTTACATTAATTGTTATAAACATTAGGTTATTATCTTGCTAAATTTGATGTTTTGTTCACAGGCACTTGGGTTCAGGATTTTTTTTTAATAAAAATAAGTTATCTAGAGTGTGTGTTTTATTTTAAAGCCCCTTGACATGTTTTATTAGAATTTTTTTTTTAGATGGTATATAGATTTTTTTTTTGGAAAATGTCAATATGGCATAAAATAGTAATAAAACATGTCAAGGGGCTTTAAAATAAAACACACACTCTAGATAACTTATTTTTATTTTAAAAAAAAATCCTGGACCCAAGTGCCTGTGGTTTTGTTGTCGTTAATGTAAGTAAACTATCTTATTTGATGACTTTTTATTTTTTTTAACAATTGTCCCAATAATATAATGCACACTTGAATTATTAGGCATTCAGTATAATAAAAAACATACTGCCCTTGGATGAAGGTGTTAGGGTGATTAACACACTCTGTGAAAAAATTATCACCCTCGACTTCGTCTCGGGTGAAAATATTTTCCCTCGTGGGTTAATCTACCCTAACACTTTCATCCAAGGGCAGTATGTTTATACTATCTTAGGATTGTTATCTAATTAATTATTGATAATTGTGTTTACGTTAGGATTTGATAAACAGTGCGAAATATACAGCCAGAAAGCAAACACGTCAACTGCTAGTAAATCAAGGATATCTATGACCAACTGTGATGGCATGCACCAATATGTCTGTGTTGATGGTAATATATCTCCATAATTATTCTATCGTTTTCATATTCAATTTACTTATTGGCTTGAATCACTCTTCCACAATCACAAACAAAATATAGACTTTCTACAAATTAAAACATATAGCAGATGACAAAAAAATGAGTGAATGATTTGATTGATTTGATTTTTGGTGTTTAATGCCACATTCAGCATTATTTCAGTATTTCAGCTATATCATGGTGACATGAGTGAATGTCAAACAAAACACATATACTAGAATAATCTAAAAGCATTGTCAATACAATGCTTTGTACATATTGATGCATACAGGTTGTCTTTGTACATTAAATAAAGAAAGAAAGAAAAAAAAACAATTAGCATAAGAAGATTGTGCAATGCTCATGTGGATCATAAATGACCCTCGAGACATGAGGTGTGAATGAACCTCCTAAGACACAAATTGTCCATGAGTTTGTTTGCACAAGCAGTGCATGATATTAAAATATGACTTCATTTTCTGGTCAATATATTCTTTAGCCATATGCTATCATTAATACCTAACCTGAGGTACATATTGATTATTATTTGTCTACAGCGGGTGAGTATAGAACTGCCATATCGCTGACCAGATTACCAAATGAACATGATAGACCACACGATACTGCAAAGCAAGAAGACCATTCTCCACAAACCGGTAAGATTTTCTTCTTAAATATTTGTAGAACTGGTTTAGGTTAACGTTAATGTTTATGGTATTTAACGCCACTTTCAACAATATTTCAGTTAAATCATGATGGTCTGTTTAATTGGTGGAGGAAGCCGGAGTACCTGGAGAAAACCACCGACCTGTCGCAAATCACTGACAAACTTTATAACATAATGTTGTATGGAGTACATCTCGCCATGAACGGGGTTCGAACTCACAACTTAGTGATATTCACTGATTGCACAGGTAGTTTTAAATCCAACTACCATACGATCACGACCAAGACGGCCCCTTTGTTTGTTAGAACTAAATCTACATTTCGGTGATGGAATATATACAAATGTACAAAGTTCTTCATGAAGTTCGTACCACCTTTTCATATGGGTGCTACTGTCGCCAATACAACAGGAACTGCTTATCATTCGGGCGCACCAGTGTTTATCCCCGGTTTTTATAGGAATATTTAACCCTTGATACTATGAACTTACCGACTTTTCCAATTTGATGGCATTTTGATTTAAGCAACAATGCTAAGCAAATCGTAAAATAAATCAGTCACCGCGTGTCAATGTTACACGCCTTACTGGGAAGCTACGTCACCGGAATGTGACAATTTATAAAAATCAAAGTTGATGCATGTTTATCTTTCACATGTTTTACCACAAAAAAATGAATATGAAAAGAAACAAACCGAACATTATAAAAGTTTGTAGGGACTATGGTCCTGTATAAAACACATTAAATCACATAGGAATGATTCCCTAATTTATCAAAGGAAAAAGAACAAATCAACGATCTACAAAGTATTACACAGAAAATTAAAGATCGAGCAACACAAAAAACTGAGGTGGACTCAGGTGCTCCGAAACGGTAAGCAGTTCCTGTTCCACGTGTGACACCCGTCGCGTTACTCTTGTTATAAACCCGGTGATATGCCATGAATGAGAAAAGAACGTTCACTGAACTATATCGACAACAACGTCCGTGAGTTTGTCAGATACAATTACAGTGATGGTTAAACAACATGAGCATGTTTCAAAAGTCTGCTACTTACCTTGACCTTCACATTGAAATCAACAACAGAGGAAGATTAAAATAAAAAAAAAAAAAACTCTATATTTCAGCGTCACCAGCGTATGCTGTTTACATTTCACAACTCATACATTTGTGCCCAGTTTATTGATTTTCTGGACAAAGTTCAGCTGCAGACGCAAAAACTACTCAAACAAGTACGTTTCTTCTAGCTTGTGGTCATCGCTACAAACATTCCACGGTCGTCATCACGATCTGATCTACCAAAATATTCTTATCTCATGTGACAATTGTCCTTTTTCTCTTAGATGCTCTTTCTTTCTTTCATCACAGATCCATTATTTTAACCGGACTTGAATATATGAAAATTAAACCAAACAGTGATAGAATTAGACTTTTGCTCTTCCCTCGATGGGATTTGAACTCACACCATTGATACACTGCAGCACCAATCACTTAGCCTTAAGTCCAGCACCCTAGACCACTCGACCACATCCGCTCCACTGGATATATATACGAGAAGCACATCGGGTGTTTTATAAAAATCATGAACTGCTTACCCTTCCCGAGCACATAGGTTCACCTCCGATTTGTGGTGTGGTCCGTGTTACTCATCATTTTAATTTTCTGTGTTGTCTTGTTTTGTTTGTCTTCGTCCTGTATCGTGTGTACCTAATGTTACCATTGACTCTGTATTGTCCATCCTTTATTGCCCCTTCGGTTTTCTGTGATGTCTTGTTTTGTTTGTCTTCGTCCTGTATCGTGTGTACCTAATGTTATCATTGACTCTGTATTGTCCATCCTTTATTGCCCCTTCGGTTTTCTGTGATGTCTTGTTTTGTTTGTCTCCGTCCTGTATCGTGTGTACCTAATGTTACCATTGACTGTATTATCCATCCTTTATTTCTCCTTCGGTTTTCTGTGATGTCTTGTTTTGTTTGTCTTCGTCCTGTACCGTGTGTACCTAATGTTACCATTGACTCTGTATTGTCCATCCTTTATTGCCCCTTCGGTTTTCTGTGTTGTCTTGTTTTGTTTGTCTTCGTCCTGTATCGTGTGTACCTAATGTTACCATTGACTCTGTATTGTCCATCCTTTATTGCCCCTTCGGTTTTCTGTGATGTCTTGTTTTGTTTGTCTTCGTCCTGTATCGTGTGTACCTAATGTTACCATTGACTCTGTATTGTCCATCCTTTATTGCCCCTTCGGTTTTCTGTGCTGTCTTGTTTTGTTTGTCTTCGTCCTGTATCGTGTGTACCTAATGTTACCATTGACTCTGTATTGTCCATCCTTTATTGCCGCTTCGGTTTTCTCTAACATATATTTCATATCTTTACTGCTACAAAAATGCATATACATTTTTTTTTCAGACACATCATTATTTTTATACATATCCATGGCAACAACAGGGGCAGTATTGATTTGCATAATTTTCATGGTGTGTTTGTAAGTACATGTAATTTATTATTTAGTATTATTTATTTTCGAAGAAATTGTAGACTGGTGCTTCACAGAATGAAATATTTCTTGGAAAAAAATTCAGCTTGGAATTTTTCTCATTAAGCAAAGTTGATTCCCCTAGGAAAAAATAGTACCCAGCAATTTAATCTTACTCAAAATAACTGGAGCAAAACGTCTAGTAAGGAATTTTGAAAATGAAATAAGATGGTGGTTTGGGTCCATAAAAGTAGTTTGCTCCCGCCACCTTGTATTGCAGTGCATGTTCCAAGCATGGAAAGCAAGTGAATGTTTATACTGAATAATATTTATTTGAAAAAAAAAATGCTGGGTCGTGTGCAGTAGGTGGTAATTCCTGTTTATCTATACTGGTAAAAATATATACAGTCAAAAACAGTTTGAAGATACCAAAGGGGTAATCAGAATCCGTAAATCAACAAAGAACAGAAAACACAATGGTCAAAAGAAAAAGAGTACAAAAGGACAAACAACGATCTACAAAACATACACATAATGTTGTTAGAAAAATCCATATTTGGATGATTTCATTTTCTATTTTTAGGATTAGACACTGGATAATGGAAGTAAAACTTGAAGTACATAAACTGCAAAAGAAAAAAATACTCAGTCAACCAACGTATGGCAACGTACTGCTACATATTGGTGAGGAGAGATTTCCGGAATCAGAAACACAAATGACGCCTTATGATACGTCTTTGTATGAAAGCATTACAAGTTCTCTTGGGATGAACGTGACGGTTAGCTACCCAACATCGACGCAGGTCCAACACACAGTTGCCATAACAGATGCACCAGAACAATCAACGTCAACACAACGAAATGATAGATTGACGACACAAGAGCAGATAATCCCCCGTTTAATAACCAGGGCAAATCGTGTGCGACAAAAATCTATGATTAATAATCAAAATAACAATTCGGAGAACCGACAATATGCTAGACAGACCTCAACAGTGCCATCATCAGCTAGATTGTATCACTTCCCGGACAACATGTTTGTCGGTCAAAATCAATGGTACCAGAATGACCACGGTTTAGACTCCTGTGATGTTGCAGAGGAAACTCGTCATGTTGTAAAGAACAAACCAAGCCCAAAGCCGTGCACGAAAAGTCAAGCATTACAAACTAAGAAAACTAATGAAACGAGAAAATCACACGAAATACCGTTTTCCGAAAATTGAATGGATCTGGATGTTTTTTAAATAATGAGCACGAGATGGGGGAAGTGGAGAATCCGGAGAACGATGACAAAGATGAAGAGTATGAAACCATTCGGAAAATCACACACTAAATAGGACGCTTGATAAATAATGTCAATTTTGTTTTATTTATTTAAACAATATTTAATTTAGAAGAATGAAAAGAATTGGATTACCGGTTTAGTCTATGTTTATTTTCTCCATTTGTATTTTTGTTTGTTTGTTTCATTCAGTTCAAATTTGATAATAAATAGAGGTGCACAAAGCTTTTGAAACAGTGATTTTTTTATAAGTAAAAANCATGGGGGAAAATAGCACCATTGAAGATTATATATCAATAATTAGATTATCAGATATCTGCCATCGCCTTCCTATATTCATTTCCGTAACTTGAAAGTCCGACGGGACCGTCGCTGTCGTGATCTTATGGTAGTTGGATTTACAACTACCTATGCAATTGGGGCCTATCACCACTGATGTTGTGAGTTCGAATCTCGATCAGGCGAGGTGTACAACATTATGTGATAAAGTTTGTCAGTGACTTGCGACAGGTCGGTAATTTTCTCCGGTTTTCTCCACCAATAAAACTGACAGCCACGATATAACTGAAATATTGTTTAAAGTGACGTTAAACACCATCAAACAAACAAACATGAAAGTCAGGTCGGCAGGAAATGAACAAACTTTATTGTGCATCTATAAATGCCATTACCGGAATGACCGACATTTTGTTTCTCAGAAGACATTTAACAATATTCAACCAACAACCATATTGTATTTCCAATCGAATTGTATTTAAAAACATAAACGAAGAGCATCACCATACATTATTTGTGCCACCTTAATTTACCACAGATTCCTTTTTTTTTTTTTAAATATACTTTCGATCACTAGTATCGCTCTAAGGGACCGACCATTTAACTTGCACAAGAGTTAGAATTTTTTTTTGTTGCGCTAAGCGTGAATTTTTTTTCCCAGAATTTAACATTAGGTTATAGGACAAAAACTCTGAATCATATTATTTTTTTCCCTCCACCAAAATCAAAATATTTTTTTCAGCAACATTGGGAAACAGAATATTTTTTTTTGAAAAAAACCATACCCCCCGCCCTGGAAGTTAAATGGTCTGTCCCGAACAGCGAAATTTGATGCCAAAGACGACCCAAATAGTTTTCCGGTATTTCTTACATCATGTATACTTTATAATTTACTCAAATCACGAATAATTGTATCTCATTGTTTCCATTTTAGATGTTGGGTTACGGTTTCAACAATATTTCAGTTTTATCGTGGCGGTCAGTTTTATTGGGTTATGGTTAACGCCACTTTCAACAATATTTCAACTATATCGTGACAGAGGAAACTGTATTACCTGGAGAAAACCACCG
>MJUT01061825.1:66397-77845 GCA_002080005.1 Gigantidas platifrons
ACGTACAATGACCAGAAGAAAACAGGACAACGGGACAGATAACACGTACAATGACCAGAAGAAAACAGAACAACGGGACAGATAACACGTACAATGACCAGAAGAAAACAGGACGACGGAACAGATAACACGTACAATGACCAGAAGAAAACAGGACAACGGGACAGATAACACGCACAATGACCAGAAGAAAACAGAACAACGGGACAGAAAACACGTACAATGACCAGAAGAAAACAGAACAACGGGACAGAAAACACGTACAATGACCAGAAGAAAACAGGACAAAGGGACAAACAACGATCTATAAAACATTACATAGAAAATTAAACATTGAGCAACACGAACCTAACTAAAAACCGGGGTGAACTAAGGTGCTCCGGAAGGGTACGCTGTTCCTGATCCACTAGTTCAAGTTTTTTGAAGTCATAATTATCTTATTTGATCAATGATACAAAGAGGATCAGACACAAGCTGTACCAAGTTATGGAGTCTTTCCCTATATACTTAGAAGAGATTAGCAATAAATACCAATTGTATAGTCTTTGGTTTAATCAGTCGAAGTGTTTGTAACCATTTTTCAATATAAATGTGTAGTTCTTCTTATACTATATGTTACCAGTTCCATCACAAGCAGTGGGTAACAAGAGTAGAGGGTTGACAAGTGCAAGCTGTCGTTGTCATATGATTGCATGGATATATGGACACAAACATGTTAAATACGGGAAAAAGAGATGAAATAATAAAGACATTTTATTGAAAACAAATATGCTAATAGTAAGTTAAAACAGTCCGTGTATTTCCATGCCACAAGCCGCGTATGTGGTTAAATCTACCTCCAAAATTCTTATCAAATATATATTCGTCACACGTCTAATGCTTTAAATCACTTATAATGTTTTTTTTCTCAACAAGTGTACTTTTCTTAGCTATGGTTTTGTGCCAGAAAATTCTGCAGAAATAAAAGTTGTTGGAATACAATGACAATTTGTCGAAAACGAGTTTATTTCCACCGCAAAAACTATGGAATTTGAATGTTACAGTGAAACGTAAGATCAAAATAATTGAATAGTCGAAAATTGACAAACGATTCAATTTAGACATTGAGTTTATGTACTTCAAACGTATGCAAAACTGTATTGGTCCACGTTGGGCGAGAACTATTTCTTTACAAGCTATGAATGACACTAATCTAGCATTGCGTTTCATATCATATGATCGTGGCAAATTCTTCTTTCAGCTAAAATACCCCAAATCCGAACGATTCAACATTAACTACATAACATAAATATTTATAAAATGTGCAAAATATTTTGATAACTAGTTTTCTTATTCTTTCTATTCATTTCATTATTTAAAACTTTAGAAATCGAATGTGGTAGATCATGAGTTCGAGCTACAGTCGAGTACAACAAAAGAATGTAAGACAGAAAGTCACAGGACAAAAAGTCACAACTGATATTTTTCGACAAATAGGACAAAAAGTCACAACTGATATTTTTCGACAAATAGGACAAAAAGTCACAACTGATATTTTTCGACAAATAGGACAAAAAGTCACAACTGATATTTTTCGACAAATAGGACAAAATTTGGATAATAATGAAAAGCAATCATATAAAGAGATAAATAATGTAGTAAACCTATTATTGCAAACGCTTTCTAAATGACACAAAAAATCTTAGACCTGTAAGGAAGTCGGTCCATACATATCCAGACAAGATCAGTTGCCACGGATTGTATTTCTTGTTCCAACTTGTACAAAAAAGATTAGACAACTCCAATGAATCCTAACCGTTGTTCCTATAGCATAATGGTATATCACATCTATGAAAAGGGGTGCAAAAATACCGAATTATTGATGCAGTGGGGGAAAATAGCATCTCTGAAAATATCAGTGGTGTCTGTACAGTAAAAATAACTTGTTTAAATATTTCTGGAAATAATTTCTACTTTTCCATTAAAACATTTTAAAAAAGATCTGGATACTAAGCAACCATGAAACAGGCTAACATTACTAAATAGTCATCCATTAGATGTACCCTACTGAACAAACAGGTTAAGAATACTCATAAACATTTTAATTTGTACATATTTCATGACGGTTGAGGTGGAGGCAGGGAATCCCCTTTTTATGTAAATATATTTAGTTGTTTTAGATTTTATGGACATTCGATTACAGTTTTATTGGATTGTGCGTAGATTCTACGTTCATATGTAAATATTCATAGTGTGATTGGATTTTAACTACTCCGACATATAGACCTTTTTATTCTTAAAAACATGGGCGCGGCCATTATCGACTTCCGAGTGTGTCCGCCATTAGTAATATACAAAAATATTATGTTCTCGGGGTTTATCGATACGCTAATGTATGGTTTCTCTAGTACAGGTGTCACAATATACTGTTATTTCGGCTTGAAATTCAATGATAACACCTGCTGTGAAGTGATTTGTAAACGGAGATATAATGACAACAAATAAATTACCTTGTATGTATTATTATTTTTTTTTAATTACCGTTATTTTCCCAATACAAAATTAGTATAAATCCTACTGCAAGCACTTTTTTTCTTTTTCTTTTTTTTTGCTTTTCAAGCATAAGAAAAAAGGGGTAATCAAATTAATATTTTGTATGAAATTAAAAAGTAAATATATAAATTATAATATACGCTTTTTGAAATTATTACTATACGATTTAAAATGAAGACTTATAAACATAGATACAAAATGCAACTATTTTGCGTTTTCGTATTTCAAGCCGTCTTCAAGTTGTGTCCTTTGCAAGGTTGATCACTGTGGTTATAAAAAAAAATATGTATGACGTGGGAATATTTTCTAGGTGATCGGAATTAGGTTGTCTTGTAATATACAGGATGTACCCAATTTACAGCAAGACTATCTATTTTGAGATGCCATTCAATGAAAATAACAACCTGACCATATTGTTACATAATAAGAATAGAAATTAGATACGAAATTGAAATTGATAGAAGATATTTATACACATTTATAATATAAGAAAAAAATATATAATTTTTTTAAGTACAAAAAAATTGGAAGATGGCTTGAAAATCGAAAACGCAAAATAGTTGCATTTTGTAACTATGTTTATACTTGAAGCCTTAAAGTGAAGTAATAATGATAAAAAGTGTGCCTAACTGATAAGAAAGAACTTAAAGGGGCATTCTCTGCCAAATCGTAAATTTGTGTTACCCATAAAAACTATCAGATATGATTGATGCCTTAATAAAACGTGTTTCTGTAACTTATAAATGTTATGAAATGTACGCGCATCGGGGAAAAGGCCTGTAACTGCTTATGTTTTGAGATCGATCAAGAAATGGACGTCATCTTATTAATTATCAAGATTGTTTACGGAATTTGTCGAATCGTCATTAAATCAGTTCAACAATGCACTTATTTCTTATATTTTGTGAATTTTAGTCAGTGTTAATTACATGTATAAACAACGAACCATGCAAGTTGGCAGTTAATAAGCGACAAAATACAAATAAGTAATTTATGGTAATTTTCGTTCTCAAAAGGCGGAAAGTGGTTCGATTGGCTGTTTAATGTGAAATATTTACCTCTATTTCATCATTTTAAAGCTATTTACCAATTTCCAAAACATGTAATTTTTTGGGTCAAAATCGTAGCTATTGCCCCTTAAACTGTTTAAAATTCAGTGTTATTGTCTTTGTTAAAATTATTATTTACAATTCATCAGTTATGCATCTTAACCCGTTTTTTTATTGCTTTAAATTTTCAGAACATTATTTAAAGTTTGTCAAATAAAAGCTAGGAAGATCAACATAGAGTATTATGTCTGGAAATTTATAACAAATTTCCATTAATATAGTCATATAGGTCTTTAAAAATGACCCTTTTCATAGGA
This sequence comes from Gigantidas platifrons, assembly GCA_002080005.1. Taxonomy (NCBI): domain Eukaryota; kingdom Metazoa; phylum Mollusca; class Bivalvia; order Mytilida; family Modiolidae; genus Gigantidas; species Gigantidas platifrons. The sequence goes on from MJUT01061825.1 coordinate 70,296, forward strand.
TTTACTACTCCATGTGATAGTTCTGGAAATATAAATCACATGGTGTTGTATGTAACGTAATTCACAGCATAAAAATATGTGATTAATTTGATAGCAAAAAAAAAATATGTCAAACCTCAATATTTGGTGCTCTTGATTTATCAATGAAACATCAAGACATAGATTTTGGTCTCAGTGAAAACTGATTTTTTGAAGATTTCATATCTATGTGGTCCCATTTAACTGATTTTTTGAAGATTTCATATCTATGTGGTCCCATTTAACTGATTTTGGCTGTAATATACTAAGCACACAACAATAAGGGATAAGGACAAACACTGGATTCTGGATAACGTGTCAGTCCGCGGACTGTCGTTTCTGTGAGCTAGCACTATAAATATCCAATTCAACGTGTGTGGTCTAATACAAAGCGGACAGTTTATGTTTATGTTGTCATTCATTTTTGTTATAGTGTGTCATGGTCTTTCTGGGTGGAAGCCAATCTGTCCAGGTTTTTTTTAGCGTCGTTTTGTATACATATGTATTATCGTTGGAGATCCAGTTATCAAGAGGGGAACGTTGTGATCTCATTAACCAGGTTAACTTAGACACATTCGTGCCTGTTACAAGCCAGGAGCTGGATAAATTTAAATTAAGAATTGAATACATTTTTTGGTAGCTGTTTATTGGCGTATAAAAGAGTGGACCGAAGCACATGTTGTGCCTCGGTCCACGCTTTTACACGCCTATAAAACTACAAAAAAAAAATGCATTCAATTTTTATAATTACATTTAAATCACACCAAAATTTAATATAGTTGTATTTTTCGTTGTGAATTTTATTTGTGTTTGATTATTTGCTGTTGGAAATTACTACGCCACTGGTTGGTTACATCTGACATCGTCATGGAGGCACGTGCAAGTTCGGGTTTGAGTTCAGTTATTGGGATGTAAAACATCTCTTTTATAATCATGTGACCACTTCATAACCAATCATATTGTAACATTTCAATGAAAAACGAAGTAATGTAATTATTAATGAATATATTTGTAAGACTCAGATCGACGTCCGGACTCAAATCGGCGTCCAATTCTCAAATCGACGTCACTGATGTATACTCCAAAATACGTCACACCTGTTAGGACATGGTTTTGAAACAATGACGAAGAAGGGATAAGACCAGATTCAGAGTACATTGTACATTCTACTTTAGCGGACCCTAACCCTAATCCTAACTTAACCCTAACCCTAAACCTAACCTCAACCCTAACTATATTCCTAACCCTAACCTTTACCCTAACTCTAACACTAAACCTAACTCTAACCATCACCCTAAATCTAACCTTAACCCTAAATAATATTAATGAATGGGAAAATGCTTTAAAAACACAAAACAAAATAACAACTTTAAAAAACAGATAAAAAGAAACACGCACGACAAAACTGTCATTAAAATTATTTTTGACGGCAAACTTTGATCGTACAAACGGACCTATTGTAAATATGCGAGTTTGGAAAGGACGCCGATTTGAAAATATTATAAAATTGGACCGTGATATGAGATAATGACATCAGTGGACGTCGATCTGAGTCTATCATATTTATTAAACCATTTTAGTGCCGAAACACTGACTACTGGGTGGATGCTACCATCAGGGACTAAAAGTCCACCAGCGGAGGTATCGACCAAGGGATAGCAATTAAATCGGAAACATCCACCAAGTACATACAGAACACTAAAAGAAATAGGCAATGATAAAGCATATCGGTAAATGTAACAGGGAATGGTTATAAAAGTCTTCTACTTGATAGTAAATCCATCCCTACTTGGACCCCCTAAATATTCCATTAGGACCCAAAATAAAGAAACACAATACCTTGAGGTCGATCAGACATACTTCAAACGTTCAGTACATCTCTATTAGAAAGGACTATGTGAAATATTAGAAAAGAGAAAGAAAAACACGAAGGAAGAAAACAAAATAATAATAATAAAAGTTTTTTTCGCATCACCATATAGTTTATTCATAAGAAATAACAATAATAATAATATTGATAACAAAATAATTATGCTGAAAGTGCTAATACAAAAATGTAACTAATCATAAAATACAAAATTCAAATATTATTAATAATAATAAACGGATCAAAAACAGGAAATCTTGAAACGTTATTACGGAGACTTCATTACCGAGAATTATATGTTTGAACAACCGTTGATATTCTCCTTCTATTTTTGTACATTCAGTAATATTTGCTGCTTTTTTAAATCTGACACTAATACATTTTTCATTTATTTATTTGTACATTCTTTAATATTTTCGGTCTGTTCGTTTTGCTCATTCACAGAAATTGTTTTGCATAAATTTAATGACAATGTCTGTCTGGTTTTTTGTAAGAAGCTTGAGGTTCTGGCACTTTGGACAAATATTCATACTGAAATAAGGGAAAAAAAAACATATTGAATATATGATTTAAAAAAAAATAGATGATTAAATTGTCATGAATATTCAACAGTTACTTTGACAATGTAGTCACATGAATGGAAAACATGGTTCATGACCTCCACTGAGCATGCACGTGTTACTATATAGTGATAATATTAGTACAGTGTCTTAAAATATAAAGTGATAAGCATTATGTGACAAAGTTTGGTACTCCGGTTTCTTCCACCAATAGTAATAAAACTGACCGCCACGATATAACTGAAGTATTGTTGAAAGTGGAGTTAAGCACCATATTGTAGCCCTTTTGCCATTTCCACTGCTCTTGTATGGAACGGGTACCATTTTACCTACCGTAAGAAAAATAACTCCAATGATATATATATATATAATTCTAATGTAGTTGTTTAATATCCCTGGTTTGTGATTGGACAATGCTGTAATTTTCATGGTATCAATTCCACGGTTGAAAATCATGATATTTTAAGCAATTGCCGCTTACGTCATCTTGTCAACAATGTAGCAATACACATGATTTTATTTGAATGGAGATAACTGAATTGTATTTGAATATTTCACGGCATCGGTTGTCTATTTAATGGTGTAATTTTCACCAATTCCACGGTTGAAATAGCATAAAATATTTTTTTTTTATTTTAGCTGATTACCGCTTATGTCATCTTGTCAATAATATACGTATATCCTACACATGATTACATTAGAATGGAGATAACTGTATTGTATTTGAAATTTCCCGGCATCAATTGTCGATTTAATGATCGCAAATATCTGTTTACTGGCTCCGCTAATGCGTCGCCAGTAAACTCAATTTGCGATCATCAAATTTCCAATTGATGCCATGAAATTTTCAAATACAATACAGTTAATATCTCATAATTTTACAATCAAACTGGGAATGTACAAATGGCCACGATAAAACATAAATATTGTTGAAAGTGGTGTTAACCACCAAAACCCTTACCCTAACCATAAAATATTTTCAAAAAAAGACTTACATGTTTGTAGTGTGGTCCATCACAGTTTGCCTGGTGTGTTGAGTTATTCACTACATTCTGAAATCTCTTCTGTACATTAGTATCCTGCCAGTTCCAAGTGTAAAACTGTTTTGTTGCTTCAAATGTACTGTTGTGAGTTTCATAATACAGTGGTATACTAACACAATAGCTCATCTCTATCCTGGGATAGTAGTACATAAAAGATATACACATCTCCTGCTGTGTGGATAGACCACCCTAAAATTGAGGGAGAGTTCATTATAGATAAAATTGAGGGAGAGTTCATTATAGATAAAATTGAGGAAGAGTTCATTTTAGATAAAATTGAGGGAGAGTTAATTATTTGTACTCTCTCCATGCATTTTTCTACACTTATTTTTAATAAATAACTACTAGTAAACATTCTGATTATTGTCAGATTATGTGCATATCATATATTAACATACACCTAGAAAAATGTATGTTGTTTTAAAAAATACATTTTATTAATATTTTCTGTATATTTATAGAAATCACACGGAATATGTGAAGTATTAAGGAGTCCGAAGTATGAGTAATACAATAATATATATATATTTCTAAATTTTCATTCTTTGAGGTGCCGTCACGGTCGTGATCGTATGATAGTTGGATTACAACTACCTGTGCAATCGGTGCCTATCACAACTGATGTTGTGAGTTCGAACCCCATTCATTGCGAGGTGTACTCGATACAGCATCATGTGATAAAGTTTGCCAGTGACTTGCGACAGGTTGGTTGTTTTCTCCAGATACTCTGGTTTCCTCCATCAATAAAACTGACCGCCACGATATAACTGAAATATTGTCGAAACACCATAAAACCAAACATATGTTGATATACATGTTAAATATCCTTCCCAATTACACCATAAATCAACTAACCAACCATTCTCTGCTAGTTTAACGAAACAGATAAGTATTCTTGGGAATCAATGTCTGAGTTGGATTTGTACAAAACAGACGATTCCAATTGTACAAAACAGACGATTCCTAACATACAAAATAGACGATTCCAAATGTACAAAACATACGATTCCGAATGTTAAAAACAGACAATTCCATATGTACAAAACAGACGATTCCACATGTAAAAAATAGACGAATCCAAATGTAGAAAACAGACGATTCCAAATGTACAAAACAGATGATTCCAAATGTACAAAATAGACGATTCCAAACGTACAAAATAGACGAATCAAAATGTACAAAACAGATGATTCCAAATGTACAAATCAGACACTTCCAAATGTACAAAACAGACGATTCCAAATGTGCAAATTAGACGATTCCAAACGTACAAAGCAGACGATTCCAAATGTACAAAAAGAAGATTCCAAAAGTACAAAACAGACGATTCCAACTGTACAAAACAGACGATTCCTAACATACAAAATAGACGATTCCAAATGTACAAAACATAATATTCCAAATGTTCAAAACAGACGATTCCATATGTACAAAATAGACGATTCCATATGTGCAAAACAGACAATTCCACATGTAAAAAATAGACGATTCTAAATGTACAAAACATACGATTCCAAAGGTCCAAAACAGATGATTCCAAATGTACAAAACAGCCGATTCCAAATGTACAAAACAGACGATTCCAAATGTACAAAACAGACAATTCCAAATGTACAAAACAGACTATTCCACATGTACAAAACAGACAATTCCAAATGTACAAAACAGACGATTCCAAAGGTACAAAACAGACGATTCCAAATACACAAAACAGACGATTCCAAATGTACAAAACACATGACTCCAAATTTACAAAACAGACGATTCCAAATGTACAAAACAGACGATTCCAAAAGTACAAAATAGACGATTCAAAATGTACGAAATAAACGATTCCAAATGTACCAAACAGACGATTACAAATGTACAAAACTGACGATTCCAAATGTACAAAGCAGACGATTTCAAAGGTACAAAATAGACGAATCAAAATGTACAAAATAGACGATTCTAAATGTACAAAACAGACGATTGCAAATGTACAAATTAGACGATTCCAAACGTACAAAGCAGACGATTCCAAATGTACAAAAAGACGATTCCAAAAGTACAAAACAGACGATTCCAAATGTACGAAATAGACGATTCCAAATGTGCAAAACAGACAATTCCAACCATACAAAACAGACAATTCCAAATGATTTATTTTAACTTACCACAGTAGGTTTATTCTTCCTGGTTGAATCATATGTACATTCTACTATCATACTGTCTCCCTGAAAGAAATCAAAATGAGATCTAGAGAATTCAATTGATGAAAGCGGTGATCAAGACATAAATAAAACAACAATACAAGCTTTGAGAGTTTACGATAATACAATAGATTGCAAAACATAAGTTACATCAAAATCTGAAAGTGTGTACATATGCTCCGAATGACCAGTTTGGTAAACATCAGAAATTTACTAAGCTACAACTTTAAATGATGTTGGAAAAAGTGAAATACAGACGTAGATATCGAATTTAGTGCGCACGACGTGTTTCTGGAACAATCTTCATCAGGTACGATCAAAATGAAAAAGACAGAAATCCAAATAAGTTAAAAGCCTTCGGGAGAAATTAAACCAAAGGACCTAAACATGATAGCCACACTATGATTGATCTAAAGTCACCTGTAGATAAAGCAGATAGTCATTATTATTATACTTTTACAGTATTTTTACTATATAAATTAACAGTAATATATTGGCTAATTTCCCCTAAAAGACTATTTCCCCGGAAGTGAACTATTTCCCTGAGACTATTTCCCTATCCGCAATTTTGCACGTTCATATTTCCCGGTTTTTTTAATCCTTTAATTTCCCCTAAAAGACTGTTGAATTTGTTTAATATTACTGGTAAAACATATATTTGTTGTTTATTTCATTACACTTTAATTAGTGCTAAGCGATAAAAATTTGAAGTGACACAACTATAAACACAATATTGAGATAATATGCCTTATTTTGCTGTTCTTCATCAGTATGAGTTTAATAACATAGAAATAACCATATCACAGAGAAAAAAGCCTTTTATTGTTGTTCTTCAATTGTTAAAGTATAATAAAACAGTTAAAAACTGGTTATTTCTGGAAGTATCATCAGCCCAGTAGTCAGTTCTACGTTTTATCACTATCACTGGGTCGATACCTCTGTTGTTGGACTATTAGTCCCCGAGGGTAGCATCCACTCAGTAGTAAATGCTTCGGCATTAACTTGGTTTATTAGATATATTTATTACTGAAATTTACAGTTCCTAAATAATGAAACTGAGGTTCTCCTCTCTCAGACATAAGTGACCTGAACCGATTTTTGGCCATCCTGTTTAGGCCCTTTGGATTTATTGCTCCGAAAACTTTAAATTATTTGGCTTTCCAATCTTTCGATTTGAGCGTACCTGATGAAGGTTATTTCAGAAACGTGTCGGGTGCACTAAATTAGATATCTACGTTTTTATTATTTTTCTATTAGTTAAGGTCGACGTTTTAATATACACTAAACATCACTGACGTTGCATTGCACCCCTTTCCCACCTCGAATGTTAAGTTTCCCATACTCTTATCTTTTCCATGGATGAAAGTTTATAGTCTAGATCGAAATAACAACTATTTTGGTTGTCCGTCCTCTCCCAATTTAATATGGTAGTCAAGATAAAGCTGAAAAATTTGCTGAAAATAACGATGAACACCATTTACCAAACCACAATATACCAATACGAATTAAGATCATAAGCAATCGGATGGAAAATAATATTATTTAAGAGAGATACGTTTTGAGAAAGTTAAACTAGTGTGACATATTTCATCTTCTGCAATGCCCCGATTGGATTCGATCCTAGGATCTCTCACATTGGAGGGGAACGTTCTGCCAACCAACTAAAGAAGGTTTCCACTAACACAGTTAGCAGAAAATATTTATGAATCCACTATGGTTCCTATAACCTTAGGTAATAAGCGTACCCGTTACACGAAAACTGATGACAAGCTTTAACCTACTTTTAATATACAGTCAAAATACTTACTCGTGAGACTAATCTTTCTTCTTTTAAGACCCGGATGTCTTGATAATCAAAATCATAATGATC
>MJUT01061825.1:82682-94261 GCA_002080005.1 Gigantidas platifrons
CGAGACTTTTATTTGCATTGGCTACTATATTGTTAGTATGCTGTGTCCATTTTAAGTCGGACTGAAGAGTGATTCCAAGATATTTTGCAGAAGAAACTGATTCCAAAGTATGATTGTGTAGCAAGTAGTTATGTTTTACAGGATTTTTCTTGTTTGTTATTGTAAGGACTGCACATTTGTCTGGGTGGAAAGCCATCAGCCAGTCACTTTCCCATCTTGCGGCAGCATCAATGTCTTCTTGGAGACTATCACAATCTTTTTGGGATTTGATAGTTTTGTAGATGATGCTGTCGTCGGCGAACAGTCTGAGTTGGCTGGATTTCAAATATTCTGGTAAGTCATTTATATATACCAGAAAAAGAACAGGACCCAGAACTGTTCCCTGAGGGACACCAGAAGTGACCGGAGCAATATCTGATGACTCTCCATCCAGAACCACTGTTTGTGTACGGTTTGATAAAAAGGCAGAGATCCAGTTTAATGTTTGATTCTTGATTCCATAAAATTTGAGTTTGTATAGAAGTCGTTGATGTGGAACTTTGTCAAAGGCTTTGGCAAAGTCCATGATAATGAGATCAGTTTGAATATTTTTATCTGAATTTGCGGCAAGTTCTTGAACAAAGGAGAGTAGTTGGGTTTCACAAGATCTAGAGTGTCTGAAGCCGTGTTGAAGATCATATAATAAACTATTGTTTTCCAGATGGTTAAGTATGTGTTTTGTAATGACATGTTCCATAATTTTACAACTGATAGGACTACAAGTATGTTCCATAATTTTACAACTGTAGGACTACAAGTTAGCGTGAAAATTTAAATGACAGTAAATAAAAGACATTTGTGTTAATGAATGTTAAAAATAGTATACCGTAAGGTAGAATTTGATGATTGAAGTTGCCTGTAGCACCAAATAATGGGGATCGACATTTTTCAAAACTCTTCAATGTGGAGGAGACAAAAGTCATAATGGCCTACTTCGATTCGTCGAACTCGCGTACTCTCGAGTTAATTAATTGGCAATTCTGCGCATGCGTCAGTCGGGTACGAATCGAAGCGAGAACGCTAGTGTCGAATTACTGTAATATGGACGAAATAACTATATAATATTATTTTTCCGACGAGGAGGATCTTGAATATGGCTTTTATAGATTCAACAACGATATAATTAAAATGTTATGTACTACATTATTATTACCAAGAACTGAAGTACCAAGAATTTTACATTTGACCGAAAATAGTGTACCAAGATTTTCTTCTAAAGACTTCCGCAATCATTTTCGCCTTGAAAGAGTCACATTTGAAATAGTTTTAGAGGAGATCCACCGTCTCTTACGTCTGAACATCTGGGTGGAAAAGATCAACTAGACATTGACAAGCAACTTCTTCTTTTTGTGTGGTATTTAGCAAACCAAGAAAGCATGAGAGAAGCATCGAACTTGTTTGGAATCTCAATATCTACTGTTCACGTTACATCTTTGTTGGTGCACGGGGTCATTGGCCATATATGACCACCAATCGGCTTTGCTGTCGAGTTTAGTTTCGTTTCAGAGAAAAAAAATCTTTATAGCGAATGGATAAACGGACGATGGGTCATGCACCGCGAACGGACGACGAACGACATGTGTGACAAGAAAATGCTCCCATGGCATTTTATGCCTTATGGGGAGAAAGAGATATATATATTTGGTAAATTTTGAAAGAGTGAATATATGATCCGTATTAAAAAAAAAATTATAAATGTAGTATTAAAGTATGTTAGGATACAAAATTAATTGTCAAATAATAAAAGATGAAATCATTTATTCACTTTAATCAGCAACAAATATTTATCAAAGGAAGACAGGTATCACGATCTTATGTGGTATTATTTGCGTATATTTAGTAGTTTGAGGTCAGTTATTAGAGCCCCCAGTTATATGTGAACTGTATTTTAGACGCAAATTCTCAGCCAATTGCTTAGAAAACTATTACGAACTATTCGCGTCTTATGTTTTATTATCATTTTTATCATATATCACAGAATTCATTCATATAATGGTCAAAATCCATTAAGACGTGTTTTAGCTTTACACTCACTCTTCGTTCGTCGCCATCTTAACTCTACATCAAACCTGCCCCTGAGCAGGTTTGATATCGAGTTAACTCTTCGAGGGCTAAAATGTCAAACTCGCGTACTTCGATTGCTAATCGAGTTACCCGACTAACCCGAGTTGGACGAACCGAAGTAGGCCAAAGTGATCATAATCTATTCTCGGATTTATCCTGCCCGTGACGTAGTAAAAGTCGGTATATATCAGCATTCTATCAGTTGCAATTTTATCATTAAAAATTATGTAAAATGTAAATCGTAAAATAACGTCGTATATTTATCTTTTGATATTTACATTTATGACTTCCTGTCAAGCATTTTATTGCACTAATCAAGGATTTATATAGTAGTCCTACTATATAAATAATTGCACTAATGAAGGGGAAAATGTGAGAAGAATTGTTTTTTGTAATTACCGGTCAGGACTATCCTTGTCAACACATCGACCAGTGACCACGAAAAACACGGGAAAGTACGACAGCATTGGGGTCAAAAAGAGAAAGAAAAAAAAACATGTGTAAGCATAAAACGACTTAAAACTGACAGTTATTTAACCTACGGCCAATCATGTAAAACATGAAATTATACGTAGAACACACACCCTCCCCTTTTTTCACCGTACAAATAAACTCCTTTGTTTTATGAAAATGTAACATGGGATGGGAATATTAAGAACAAAATTAGAACGATATACAATTATAAACATTGTATTGCAGTTGATCTGATATTAAAACATAACCAAACGGGCATTATGTTGAAAAGAGTCAGATACATGTTATTTATTCAACTAACATGATCTGACTGCGTGACGTCACATGAAGAGGTGTCATGGCCGCTTACACTACGACAGCAAATTCCAAATATTCATATTTTTAATTGGGTATATTAATGTTAATAAAGGTGTTTTTTTTTTAAATAATAAGTTATTTACGAATAACAAGTTATAATGAATTGAATTAAAACAACTTTTCAACTGACTGGTCTTTTCCTTTAAGATTTCTCAATTTATTTTTGATTACAGCATAATATACATTTAAGCAAAGTTATTTAATTTCAAATCGCAACCAACAGAATAGGTGTACATTCCCGTTTCAATTCTGAGATTATACGTTTTAAATGTTTTTAGATGGGTTATTTCACATACAGCAGACAAGAACAACTTAAAGGACACACAAACAAATTAGCTCAATTTTCTTATTATTGACAGATATTTAACCTTGTTAAATTTGTAGGATAAATCTATATTAAACAAAAATTAGAACATCTAAATTTTGAACAGATTATGAAGAAATTTAATGTTATTTTCATCGAACTTTGCATGAAAATGGACTTTCTTGCCCACGATAGCACAGTAACCAGTACCTACCGTTATAACCATGTCTTCGTCATCACAAGTATCTAGCTTTCGTGTAAATGTTAGAACGGTACCAAAGTCGTTCTCCATTCCTTTAAGTAGATGCCAATCTTGTTTCGTGTCGACGACAGGGGCGTAGTGTCCTACTGTGTGACAATCCTGTAATGACGAAATCAAATTATCTAGTAAAAAAAAATCCATTGCATAAATTAACCAATGTTAGAAATACAACAGGACGAACATCACCAAGATGGAAACGGGCATTTTAAATTTTTATTGCATTTCCTATACCTGTACTATATTTGAATAATACTGTGTTTATGTTTGAAATCGTAACCGTCTTCATGTTCGGTTTACTAGAAGACATATTTTTGTAGGACATTTACGAAAAGTTTTGAAGACACCAGATGGATAATCGAGGAGGCGGTAAATCGAATAATATACGACAAAATGGTCAACAGAAAGGGGAAGCAAAACAAACAATGGTCCACAAAATACTATCCAGAAAGTAATAGATTTAACAACACGAACTCCACTACCGAGAGTGGACTCTGATGACGAGAGAAGCAGTTCCTGCTGCACTAGTTGCACCCATCGTGCTACGTTTTACAATTGGACGCTGAAAATAACTCTGATTTTTCATTCGTGCAAAACATTACAGCTTTCTGTTATTTGCTAGAAAATTTCATATTTTTGTTACTCAATTCTACGTTTTTGATTGAGGGAACTGGAATGGATGGAGTGGGAAATGGGCTGATCTTAATATCTTTAGACTTTCGTTAAGATGTTCATCAATTCAACATGTAACTAGTCATCCAATATTTCTGCAACTAAAATAAATGTAATTGATTAAACACCAGTATTCTAGAACAAATAAGAATTATGGAGTAAACCAACAAATTAGAAGTTTGTTCAAATGTTTGAGCAGTTATCGACTGAAAAAGATGAAATGGGGCAAAACTATTACACCCCAGATTTTTCTAAAGAAGTACGGGTATTCCAGTTGTTTCTTCGGTGGAGTATGTTGTAATTAATAAACGCTAGATAAAACGACGGGGGAAATCGAAATGAACAATCCAGAGACACGAATAATTTTGAGTCCTAGACAGAGAACGATTACAAACAAAGAAAAATTCATAACACAGAAAAGGAAAACGATAAGCAATACGGATCTTACAAAAACATTGGGTGAATCCAGATGCTCGCGAAATATAAGAATTTCTTGTTTAAACGATTAATCTCATTTTCAGACTGAATGTACATTTGTTTATTCTTATTATACAACAATTTTGATTGGTATAATCGAAAATTACATATAATGACAATTTGAAGACAAATTTAACAAGGGATACATAGAAATGTAATTGATCGTCATAGTAACGATAACGTGAAATAAAATGAAAAGCAAGAATACCACACTGTCGGAACACTTCCACAATCAATACACCTAATACACAAATACACGACTGCTCACTGGCTTGGTACAGGCACTCGAAAAAGTGGCTGGGTGAAGCTAGTTTAATAGACACAACCTTCTCTAAACAGAAAGCAATATATTGTAGAAATGTCATATTTTGATTGAGTATCAAGCTTCGATTCGGTGAATTCTTACTTTAAGCTACCTTACCTGAAAATGTACAGATCCGTCATCTCTAACCCAACCAACAACGACATCGGACGGGAACATTTTGCCGTTAGGAGACAGACCAAAGCCTATGTACCCTCTTGTTCTGACGTGTGTTTCGAACGTTACATTTTTACCCGAGATGTTCCAAAATAGCCAAAAGTTGCCATCAGGATCGAGTTGGAATTCGTGCTGGAATTTGGTTGTCGGGGTTGGTTTTGTATTGGAAGGTACTAATGGTCTTTTCGTAGAATGCTGCTGATTCGCCGAGTCATCAAGAGGTTTTAGCATATCAATCAATTGTGCCCCGGCGAGAGACACTCCTAATAGGAGGACAACGCATACTAGATATTTGAACATTGTGTGAATTTGAATGAAACTTAAACTTCAAGGCTGTATTTATAGGCTTTGAGGTGTATTTCACAATTATTGGTCAATCACAGCCGTATGACGATTGGCTTAGCCCTACAAAAAAAATCTTATCTGGTGTATTGTTACTAATAATAATCAGCTGACTTGATTACAAAATACACAATACTATCTGAAGATAAACAATCTTAGCGTTATAGTAGATGACCTTAGAGTAAATAACAATACACGCATGTCCATCAGTTCCAATGTACTATATGTATCATTGGTGCACATTGCACTTACTGCTAAAATAATAGACTGTAATTGAAGGGCAAAATTGACGTATATTTGGTTATTTGTCAGGTAGCGTTGTCTTTGGGGGCTTTTTTTCCGGGGGAATTTTATCCTTTTCCTGTTATCTCCAAAATAAAAGCCTTCTTCATGACTGCAAATACATAAAGCGTAAAATATCTGCTTATCCTTATATTTTTCTTAGAAAGTTTGAAGATATCAGAGGCCCTAATAGAAGAAGCACAGACAATACAATGGTCAAAAGAAAAGGGACAAATAATGACTTACAAAACACTACAAAGACAACTAATGATTTAGCAACATGAAGCATAAATAAAAACCGGGGATGAACGGCAGTTTCTCCGTACATCAGATTCCGCCACCTCTTCCCCCCAAAAAAACCCAACAAAATAAAAGACGTCTTCATACTTGAAAAAAAAACCACATCAAACGCAAACTATTATTTGCATGGATTTATTTTTTTAACTCTTGAAATTTTACACAAGTCACACTTAATAATATCGAAATGGCATGAGAAATAAACCTGAATAATATATTGAATGACCTCTGTGAAATATAGAACAGCAATGAAAGCGCTGTTCCTTTAATTTAATTTGAGTGTAATTTTAGTTAATTAGGTGTAATGTTGAATAGTCTCTTACATTCTTTTACATCCATGTTCTTTCTTGCTAACTGAATAATCAGTATTTGATAATGAAATAACTAACTATTGGCATTAACTAAGAAAATGGATAAAAAGTAATGTTTTAAAGTTGGTGTTTAACGCTACTTTCAGCAATATTTCAGCTATATCATGGCGACCAATTTTAGTGGTGGAGGAAGCCGGAGTACCCGGAGAGAACCACCGATCCTGGGCAAGCAACTAGTAAACTTGATCACCAATCGGCAAACCTCGGGTGAGTCCGCTTCTCTTTCTCAATCCCTCGGCTGTAATACGGTATTTGATATGCGTCTACGCGTCACATTTCTTCGCCAGAAGACCGTATCACTTCAATCAAACATTGCGCACCGAGACTAAGTTCTAAAATGGCGACAATAGATGAGTGTATAGAGTTTGCTTTGAAAAATATTGGTCTTTGATGAAGGTACGGAATTAGCCGACATTACGACGAATGAAAATATATTATTATTGGACGAATATTTGAAAGTGAAATTACTTTAATACCTCCTTCATTGAAGATTTCCGAAAGTAGTTCCAATGGGAGCTATCGTAATACGGACGAGGTTTGATGAAGGTACGGAATCAGCCGAAGTTGCGACGAGTGCTTTATCACTTGCGGCTGTGAGTCGAGTGCACCCTTTTTTGTAATTTACAAAGCTGAGCGCGAGACCACGCCGTATTGGTGATAGGCTTGTGTGAATTGTTTTAAACAGAGGAAATAGAATAACTCAAGAATATATATGTACAAAGATTAAGACTCGGTGTCATTTACAGCACTGTTCACTTCTACATTTTAGGTTTGGTATTCTACTCCGACTTATGGAAAACCGTAAGAGGGAACGTTTGGTGCCATTAAGAAGAATTTGAAGATACCAAAGGGGTAATCAGAATCCGTATATCGAAGGACAGACAACACAATGACTAAAATAAAAACGACATATCCCCGATACTTTAGACTGAAGCGCTTGTAACAAGCCAGGAGAGCGGGCGGGTCATGTGAATGTTTGTTCATGTATCGATATTTACTGTTTCTATGAATTTTAGATTAGATGTTAGCAATGTTTTCTTTTCTTTATTTTATAATTCAATACATAGTTACAATGTGTGATTTATTTAATAAGTTATGCATATACATGTACATACTTAACCCTTTGATATATGGGGCCGTCGTGGTCGTGATCGTATGGTAGTTGGATGCACAACTACCTGTGTAGTTACTAAATCACTAACGTTGTGAGTTCGAACCCGTCTCAAACGAGGTTTACTCGATACAACATTATGTGTTAAGTTTGTCAGTGACTTGTGACAGGCCGGTGGTTTTCTCTCGGTACTCCGGTTTCCTCCACCAATAAAACTGATCGCCACTATATAACTGAAATATTGTTGAAAGTGGCGTTAAACAACATACCCATCCTATAAAAAAGACATTTTTCATGGATAGGTTTTTGTTTAAAGGAAAAGGCCAGTCAGTTAGTGTAAACTATATTTCATTCAACAAAGATACATATATAAGACATTACATAGTGATATTAATAGAAAGGGATTGGAAAACAGTCAGTTGAAAAGTTGTTTTAATTCAATTCATTATAACATTTTATTCATAAATAACTTATTATTTAAAACAAAGCACATTTATTAACATTAAAGGCATACAGTAGCTCAAATTGATTTTTTTTATATTAAGGGTGTAAACCTGGGTTACCCTAAAATCTTCACATCAATAAATATTTTTTATATTTGCATCATGGAATAGTTATGTCTAAATACATTATATTCCAAAGTTTCAAAAATTTTCACTGTGCCGTTTTCTCCATAGCACATCCTAAATATAGCAATTTTGGGGTATTCTGGACGCCATATGGTAATACTAGTTTCGGAAGATTCTAATAGATATGCACATTTATTTCTGATTGAAAGGGAATATGTTGGCTTACATACACTGGAGAGTGTTGTTGTTGAATATATATGAAATCTCTAGCATATCTGAATATCCTGTTTGGAGATAATCACGTGCAAAACAGTGGAAACTGCAAAAAAGGGTGGATGCCCTGAGGACCAACTTAGTATTAAAAATCGGATTAAAAAAAATCCTGTCAATTAATTTCCACCAAAAAATGTTACACTGAAGAATAGACATATAGACATCAATGCTACAAATTATACAAACTTTTACCTTCCGATTTTTAAAATATTTAAATTTATGTTTTTCATGGTACCCAGAAAAAATTAATGAAATTGTCGAGGAAAGTTACCACACACCCATCTTTTGCTAGTTTCTTCGTTTGTGAGATAAAAAATAACTAGTTACCAATAACAATAAACTTTTGAATTCTTATAATTGACACAGAATGACTGCATTTGTCTTTTTTATTTTCAGGTCGGCTGGGGAGGAGGGAGGGTGGTTTGAGGGTGGCTATACTTGATTAATTCATTAAAAAAAAAAAAAAAAAAAAAAAAAAAAAAAACAGACAGCCATCCAACTGTATTGTTAAATTCCTTTAAATCCAGTCCTCCAGTTGTATTCGTTTGATTCTGATTATTCTTTATAATTATTTGTCTTAGGAGAAGGGGATGGCGGTATAAGAGAGGATCAGATAATATTACAATTGTTTCCCAAACATAGCTTTCTATTTTTTACTACCGTATAATTTGCTCTATAGTTTCATAATATCTAAGATTCTGATGAATATATTTATTTTTTGTTTTTTACAAACCCTTGAAATTCAATAGAAAAAGGTTTTCACACAAATTGTGTTACATTTCTGGCATTTTTGACAACATATTTCGATGAAAATTTTTTCTGGAAAGGGATATTTCAATGATATTTTGTAGGCATATAATAATAACACACTGCCTGACACTGGCACAAGCAGCAATAAGATATTAAAATACAAGGAGCACAGCTATGGAAAGGTAAAAGGAAAAGGAGTCATATTTCTTAACTGGCCAAATCCAATGTAAACAATCTTTATCACCAAGAAGCTTGGAATTGAGGTGGAATTTTCAAACGCACAGAAGATCATATATTTGAAAAGACACTGAAAATAGAGTTATCTCCCATACCCCAGGTCTACACCCTTAAACGTTGCCAATATTCGATGTTTTATACTAATTGCAGTTGAAATTTTTCATTATATCATACGTAAATAGCCTAGAATGAAGGAAATACATCGCTGTTTGATTTTCTTGCTTCCAGTAACACATTCATTGTATACCCGCATATCATTATTGTGTTATTCATATATTCCATGACCTACAAAGTGAACCTATTCGGTAAAGCGTTTGCGCATGTGCGAAATTATTTGCGGAAAGAATAGCACATGTATGACACAAACAAAAATATTGACGAAAATGACACAAATATGAGGATTTAGCAAGCTTCGTGTAAAAATAAAAAAAAAAGTGTTATACCGACCTACTCCATTTTTCAACACGTATACAGTAAGCATAATTTAGTATCTTTTTACGGCCGAATCGTATTTTGACAGTAGAATTGCATCGTGGTTTTTTATATTATTCTTTTTTTTCAGGAGGAAACGCTAGGTGATATATCTTTTAAATTAGAGACTAAAATAATGAACTTCATGACTGTTTTTTTTTCTCGAAAAAAATATAATCAAGACAACTCAAGTGTTGCCAATACTATGCAATGCAATTTGTTTACAATTTTCCCATTATCAGGCCCCTTTGCAGAGTTTGGGTTTGTTTTTATTGATTACATCACGTATTTCAGATGTTAAGTGTCATTCTTACTAATTACCATTATATAATATTAACTGATTACCCCAGATCCTATTTCATATATATATTTCTTAAATTATATTAATTATAACGAATTTACATAAAAAGCATGCTTCCTGGTTATTTATAGCAGTTATCAGTGTCCAACAAACTTCGGAAAATCAACCGACTTATAATTATGTGTGTTAATGGCGATTTTACCAACAGACATTCAAATTCTTTTCACTAATTACGACATTATAGCATATTTTTTAAACCTGGATTCTTGTTCAGAACATTTCATTAGTATAAAACATCGAATATTGGCAACTTTTAATATAAACAAACACAAATCAATTTGAGCTACTGTATGCCTTTAATATACCCAATTAGAAATATGAATATTTGGAATTTCCTGTCGTAGTGTAAGCAGCCATGACACCTCTTTATGTGACGTCACACGGACTGATCATCCTAGTTGAATAAATAACATGTATCCGGGGAGTGACTCTTCCCAACATCGTGCCCGTTTGGTTACGTTTTAATATCAGATCAACTGCAATACAATGTTTATAATTGTATATCGTTCTTATTTTTTTCTTAATATTCCCATCCAATGTTACATTTTCATAAAACAAAGGGGTTTATTTGTATCGGGAAAAAAGGGGGGGGGGTCTACGTATAATTTCATCTCAGAGAATTCCATGTTTTACGTGATTGGCCGTATAGGTCAAATGACTGTCAGTTTTAACTCGATTTATGCGTACACAAGTTTTTTTTCTTTTTTGTCCCCAATGTTGTCGTACTTTCCCGTGTTTTTCGAGGTCACTGGTCGATGTGTTGACAAGGGTAATTAAAAAAAAATCTTCTCTCACTTTCCCTTTTAATTTCGTTAGTGCAATAAAATGCTTAACATGAAGTCATAATGATTTTGTAAATATCAAAAGATAAATATACGACGTTATTTTACGATTTACATAATTTTTAATGATAAAATTGCAACTGATCAATGCTGATATTATATACGATACCGCTATTGTGACGTTACGGCTCTTTCGGAAGAGCTTTAATTGTAGGTATACTGTAATCCGAGAATGGATTATGTCCCCTGTCTCCTCACATTGCAGAGTTCTGATAAATGGCGATTCTCATTATTTGGTGCTACAGGCAACTTCAATCACCAAATTTTACTTTACCGTATACTATTTTTAACATTCATTAACACAAATGTCTTTTATCTACTGTCATTTAAATTTTCACGCAAACTTGTTAAGACCATGGCGTTTTCCTCTAACGTATTTCATCTATATTCCTATATTCATTACTTGTTAACTGCTTTACGTCCTGTGGGAAATAAGAAGTTCAACAATATCCAAAAAACGATACAAACTGGAAGGAGAGAATGCTACAACTTTGATTGCCACTGCTTATACTAATGACTGGAACCATATTACAGGCTATAAACCGATTG
>MJUT01061825.1:113157-135783 GCA_002080005.1 Gigantidas platifrons
CAAACTGGAAGGAGAGAATGCTACAACTTTGATTGCCACTGCTTATGCTAATGACTGGAACCATATTACAGGCTATAAACCGATTGGAGGAGGGAGGATTGTTGCCAGCAACCAAGGACGCACCTGTCCACAGGGTTTTTATCCTGGAGCTTGCAAATGTTTTTTTTGGGTCATGTACTGATGCTGATGTTATTGACTTATGACCAGAAGTGGCATTAAGCATTTATAATCTAAATCAATAATCAATAGGTCAACAGAAGACAAATACAAATTGTAACACAAAAAATACAAAGGTAAGTAAAAACTTGCTTTATCAGGAACCCCCTCCCCCAATACACAATAATAATATTTTCTTTAATTTCGAGGTCACATTGTGGCGACTTTGTTTTGAACCGTTACATATAGTCATCATGTAGAGTAGATGCGTCATTTATGTATACAAACTTGATACAGTAAATACACTGTTATCAATGGGAGTAGATCAATGCACTACAATAAATCAATTTAAACAATCTACACTTTAATGTACCAACGGAAAGATAGGTAAACGTTATTGGTGATTTTCGTCACGTACAGCACTTTTTTCAGCTACCAGACTTTCTGGGGAGGAAACCATAGACAAATATAGTAAATTGAATCTCCGGCTTATATACCTTTCGGACAACCTCAACACTAAGTTCAGGGGGAAAACCCACATCAATGGTCTTAATGAATTGAATCTCCGACTTGTATACCTTTCTGACAACCACAACACTTAGTTCAGGGTGCAAACTCACATCAATGGTCTTAGTGAATTAAATCTCCGGCTTATATACCTTTCGGAAACCCTCAACTCTAAGCTCAGGGTGCAATCCCACATCAATGGTTTAAGATTTTTTTTTTAATCAAATGTCAAGGATATTAATCACACAGCCACACAGACCACTCCAAAAGAAATTCGAACAACAATATCCAATCATTATTTACATTTGTTCTATAAGAATAAGTCAATTAATATTCTTGCAATATTATGAAAAGAATGCTTAAATGCAGTGATGGCCAACAATTCAACAACAAAAAGCAACTACCTCTCACCAATTCATTGAATGCAAAAAAATCCACGACATATGCCGATGGAAAATGTGTCACGGAAAACATGGTCGGGGATAAACCACTTAATGTGATCGAAACCTTCACTCTCTAAATAAATGTATCTTCAATAGCATTACAAATTTAAGTAATAAAATGTAAAACACAATATACCAAACTATCGAAATAAATCTAAAATCAAATGTCAACTGTTTACCCTTCCGGAGCACCTGAGTTCACCCCCGGTTTTTAGTGGGGTTCGTGTTACTCGATCTTTAGTTTTATGTGTATGTTTTGTTGATCGTTGTTTGTCCTTTTCTACTTTTTCTTTTGACCATTGTGCTGTCTGTTCTTCTTCGATATATGGATTCTGATTACACCTTTGGTATCTTCAAACTCTTCTTACAACAACAGGATCTGTGGTTAACCAACTACTACATAAGAATGTAGAATGCACATTTATTTATTATTCACATACTGTCACACATAATTATACATAACAAGTATTGACATTATACAATTGTTGTACATTTAGTGGTTACATTGTAGTTACTGACACCTCCTTCTGTTTTGTTTCTTGTAAGTCATCGTAGGTTGTGGGATTTTCTTATAATACATATTATACTGAAAGGTAAACAATAATTGAAGTAATACATAATACTGCTATTTTTAAGATTGTGTTACTTATATATAACTTTGTTCTCCACAATAGTTCATTTTGATCGTGAATGTAACTTTTTTGGAGAAAGTACCCAGATGAAAGCACCGAACTCCTGGTAGAAAATGACAAAATGTATTTTTAAGATATAGCATAAAGTAAATCTCACGACTGACGACTCGTAGATTCAATGGTTATAGATACTAGTATAGGTAGATATAAATAGATAAAAACTACTACAACTCGTAAGCAATTGAATGAAGAATATATTATTGAACCTTGTGAACATAACTTCCTATGGGAACATGGAAGCCCGTTTTTTTAATATCGTAGAAGGTTGTTTGTCTCATAGAAAATACAGGTTAGTGTTGTGGTGTTTAAAAAACGACACCTTCAACAATATTTCAGTTATATCGTGGAGGTCAGTTTTATTAGCGGAGGAATCCGGAGTAAAAAGAAAACCACCGACCTGTCGCAATTCACTAACAAACATAAAATAAATGCCAAAATATGGTCAATAGTACTAACAGCATCATTGCAACTGTGCAAAATTGTTACCAATTATGGGATATGTGGTTGTTTTTTTCTTTACATAACCCTAGCTATTGTGATGCAATTGACCTTGTTGATCAAAATATTCTACTTGTGAGACATGTGACATTAAATGAGTGTATAAAATGACACGACATATTTATGTTATTGAAACACTTAACTATAGAGACATTGATATTCAACGTTTAAAATATCAGAAATCTATAAATAGCAATGATATAATATAAACACTAAATTTTACACACAGGACATTATCTCGATTTAATAAATTTTTAATTCGAAAAAAAACCAATAAACCCCCCCCCCCCGTAGATATCTAATTTAGTGCGCTCAATGGCTTCTGGAATAACCTTCATCAGGTACGCTCAAATCCTTGTTGCCCATAAATAACATATCAAAATACTGAAGGAAAAATGGGTATTAGTGAATGCTAGAATTAATAACGTGTCATTAAGCTGTTACATCTATTTTATTGAAATATACCCATGATTATTTAAGCATAAGATTGCTTACACCAATCAAGCGATTACCGTCCTGTTTTCGCTATTAATTCACCAATGCTCTTTGGGTATTTCATTAAAAGTTATATATATCTTTTGTTGATATCTTATAGTATATATATATATATAAATGAATATTATCAATCCACTATTTTTTTTAATCATTTGACAAATGGACTCGTTTCAAGATATAAGCACCAAACAAACAAACAAACAAACAAATAAAAACTAAAACAAAACAAATCAAAAACAAAACAAAACAAACAAAAAAAAAAACATTACACCACCAGAACAGTTCCTACATATAATAAGGAAACAATAGAATTAGAGGCAAAATCGACGCCCATAGCACATGACCGGTCAGTCTCCTTGTCTGGGACGGTGACTTCAATAAAAATGGAGGGGTTAAACTTGTGTTATATGCCCATAACCAGTCCCAATGAAATAATGCGGTCATTCAAGTGTTTTCCACAGGTGAGCAATATTTTGGAATATATACGAAACCTACAACATGGCGTAAGTTACAGAATATAAGCATCAGAGATCAGATTTATGAAACGCTAAAGTGTATTACATGTATCAATGCATTTGTGTACTTTCATCAATATTTCAGCTATATCAAGGACAGTCAATTTTATTGGTCGGTAAACCAAACTACCCGGAAAAAAGCAACGACCAGTTTACTGAAAATATTTTCTCACAAAGTGGGATGGAATACACCTTTTCAGAGCAGATATGCACGGGTTTGAACAGCTAGATGTAAACACAATTACTGTGAGATCGTGTCGTCGATGGCCCTAAGGGTACTGCGGAAATAACGAAAAATAGAAATATTGGGTAGGAAAATAGACGAACATTCTGATTATTCCTTGCAGCATGGTGTACTGCCAACCCTTCCGGAGCACATGACTTCACCCCCGGATTTTAGTTGGGTTCATGTTGCTCAATCTTTAGTTTTCTGTGTAATGTTTTGTCGATCATTGTTTGTCCTTTTTTCCTTTGACCGTTGTATTATCTGTCCTTCGATTTACGTCCTCTGATTACCCTTTTGGTATTATCAATATTTTTGTACATTAATTTTGGTGATTTCAAATTATCAAACACACCTTAAATGGTTTCAGCACATTACAATATGACACATGTGTAGAGTTATTTACAATGCTCTGGAATCTGTGTCGTATATTTGGATCTTTCCAGTCATAGGCATAAAACTGAGCAACTGCTTCTTTTGGGTTTTTATACACATCACCATAAATGGGATCACTGAAGCATTCACTCATTGCTATTTTAGGATAATAATACAGAAGCGAGGTACACATCTCCTCATGGACTCCAAGTCCACCCTGGAAAATATCAAATTCACAGCATCGCCTTAAAACATCGCCAAGCTAATTGACGATTTCATGTAAACGTATGTATCTATTCAGGACGGAGTAATGCATTTTGAAGTTTGATGAGGTACTATCACCAATGTGCTCCATTTTCTTATTTCAAAATTGTCAGTTAACTACGGTCATTCACTGACCGTGCTGCTATTCTAATGTCCATGCCTATTATGTCGGTCATTTGTGATATTGTGTGGATTGAATCAAAGTGAATCTATGTAGGGTATTATTGTTTGATTATATCTGATCAGATCGAGGAGGGTTGGAATCGCATTAATCTGTTTACACATTTGTGTGTGCCTGTCACAAGCCATAATTTGGAATTTCATTCCAACATGCCGTTGTCTTTAATATGTTCATTTTTTTTTAGGTGAGAGTTAATTGATTTTGGTAATACTGTTGGAATTGCTGAATATCACTTTTCATACATATTCACACATATAAATAATCCATTTTAGGACAAATCTCCATAAAAAAACTTTTTTTTTTAAATTTCAAAGCTAGAATATAGTTATATTTCTGCTGTAGTATAGAACTGGGGTCTACATGCATATTTTAACCAAACTGCCAAATACAATGGCAGATCGAGGAGGGTTGGAATCGCATTAATCTGTTTACACATTTCTTTGTGCCTGTCACAAGCCATAATTTGGAATTTCATTCCAACATGTCGTATGTTCAATTTTTTTTAGGTGAGAGTTAATTGATTTTGCCGATACTGTTGGAATTGCTCAATATCACTTTTCATACATATTCATACACATAAATAATCCATTTTAGGACAAAACTCCATAAAAGAAACTTTATTATTTCAAATTTTAATGCAAGAATATAGTTATATTTCTGCTGTAGAATAGAACTGGGGTCTACATGCATATTTGAACCAAAGACAATGGCATTAAATGTAGACCACTTCAGTGGTGTAACTGTTAGCTTGCTAGCCTCAAGTGCGGTAGGTTGTGATCTCGATCCCCAATTTAATATTGGTTTTTGCTGCTTCTCTGCTCAGTACAAAATATCAAGGAGTAAAAGCAATAATGAGACTGATTGACTCGGAATCAGGTTAATGTGTGCGAATGCAGCGACATGTCACCCGCGAACTGTTTCTACATTGAGCAAGCGATAAGTCGTCACAGGCGGACTGGACCTTCAGTGAGCTATCACTACAAAAATGTAGCGTATTGGTATGGTACATAACAGTCATTATCATTATCTGATAAAAAAAATTGTAACAAGTTCTTGCCACGAACATAAATGTAGATGTTTGGGTGATAAACCAAGTATAAATGGTAGTATAACATACCTGAAATATTGTATAACAATAGAAAAGACAACCATAAATTTCTTATCCTCTACACAAAAAGAATATATATGTAAAAAGTGGTTGCCATTTGAAAATATCCTTGGTGTTTGACATTTCAGTGTAGTGTTACAAAATATTGGTCTTATAAATCAAATGTCTTTTGTCTAGGGAAAATTGTATATGCATATCATATGTGTTTTTCTGTATTTGTATCTGCCTCTGCTTTTCTGTAAAAATAAACAAATTACAAAAAAAAGTTCTTGCCACGATATAGCTGGAAAATTGCTGCTCTGACATGGCGCTAAACAAAAGCAAGCACTCATTATTATTATTATATATTAAATGGACTTACCAATGTTACATTTCGTTTTTTAGTCGAGTCATATTTACACTCTGTGATAATACTATCACCCTGCAATATATTGTCGGCATCACTTATTAATGAAATCTTAAAAAAAAAACGTTAGAACAACCCGTAAGGGCAATCAAGAATAAACAATCCGGAGACACTGACTATATTGGGCACACAAGACACACGACGAAGACAAACAAAACACAGAAATACATCACATAAAACTAAAAAGATGAGCAACATGAAATCCCACCAAAACCCGGGGGGGAATCCAGATGCTCTCGAAGGGTAAGGTATGATTTATTAGCTGTTCTAATGCAATGTTTGTTTTAAAGTGTAATAGACAGGCAGTGCTGGATTTATGACAAATGAGGTCCTGTGCTAGTTAAGTTATGAGGCTCCTTACTTGGGCCCTGAAGGAGGTAGACCGGGTAAGCCTACACATGCAGTCAGGCATACATGCACAGGAAATTTAGGAATAGTTAAAATATTTAAAATTCCACCACATAAGCAAAAATCCATCGCAAAAAATAATTTTTTGGCCAACGAGGCCCTGTGGTTAAGCACACTTAAGCACAATGATAAATCCGGCACTGTAGACAGGTACAGGAATTAAACCAAAACTGATTGACATTTCTTATGTAACACGAGTGATAAAGTCACTGAATCATTTTTATGTACGTAAGGGGCATCGATTTTATCTCCGTTTCTACGATTTTTGATTATATTTGGAACTGTTCCGACAGTGTGTTATTTTTTGTCTCTCATTATATGAAAAAATAGATATAATTATTCAGTATTTTCACCAAAACAAAAATAACCCACTATACTGATTTGGTAGGGTTTTATTAAATACACAGGCTAAGTGTGACTTTGGAATGCCTGTACCAAGTCAGGGTCATTGCGGTTTTCCCAGTTTTCCGGCTGTTGACTGATTTTGTCTGTTTGATGACATGAATTTTGCCTTTCCCTTGGTTTTGGAAGATTGCTTGATGTTCGGTAATTTTGTTATTACCCTTATTGCTATTTAAGGTTATTGTATTGGTGTAGCTTGTATTGTAACATGACTACTTTCTTTTCCTTTGGTCTTTTTATGGTTTATATACCAGAATGTAAGCAACAACTAAGAACTATGAAATACCTGGTAATACACGGAGATACGAGATATTGCAGACTTTAAATATGGGCTGTAGTTTTATTACTCTCAGAGCGCCGTGCAATAATCAACGACCTAGATGTGATAGTGCATGACTTCATGTTACAAATCATTTATACCACGGTTTTCCAAGTGATAAAATTCGCGTTCGACTTGTTTAACGGTTTAACTCGGAAAACCTGGTATAAATATTACTTAGATTATGACAACTCAATTAATGTTGTGATCATTTGTTCTTTACAATTAATTGCAGTTAAAACAAATTATTAGACCATTTTAATAGGTTAATCGTACATATGTATTTCTCCTAACATATTTAGAATGAAATAATTTCCATCGACAAATTATTTGTTTTTTAGCGTGTTGTGCCAGTGATTGGTAACATAATATTTATTTCACTAAAAAGTAAGTTTGGATCCCTAAACCTAGTTTAACCCCGCCACTTTTCATTGAAATGCTTGTACAAGAAAAGAAGAGTGGCTGATCATGTATGTGTACAAAGTATCGATTTTAACAATCTACGATTTTTCCATTTTGATTTTGGAACTGATCCGACAGCGTGGGATGTTTTGTTTTTCCCCATTTTATTCTACATCAAAGCGAAATAAACACAGTACAAGCAAACATGTAGATCTCGAACAGTCTGATCTCCCAGGAAAACCATAAACACAACAATACCTACAGGTTTGATTTCTATTTCCTTGTGGAGAACTATAACGTCTTGATATGCGTAGTCATAATGGTGATCTGTGGCAATGGGTGGCAATTCTGTATCTGCCCTTATATGACGAGTTTCTATACCAGTTCCTAACAAATGTGCATGTTGATAGAGCGCATATATCTTTATTCCATTCGCCGGTAATGCCTTGAGAAATATGAAAAAAAAACCTTTTAATTTAAATTGCACGAGATACAATACAAATGTAGTAGAGCAGGAACTGGGTACACGTCCGGAATTCAAACTCCGGTTTAGTGTAGTTCCTACTGCTCCAATCGTTAGTTTTCTGTACAGTGTTTTGTAGATCATTGTTTGTCCTTTGACTTTTTTTTATCATTTCATCGTCTGTCCTTCGATTTACGGATTCTGATTACCCCTTTGATTTCATGAAGCACACCAAAAGTTCTTTTCAATAATAATAATAATAATAATAATAAAAAAAATAATAATGCATGCTTCATTTAAATTTATAGAATTTCAATTATCTCTGCGTTAAATAATTCTTTTTTGCTGAATGCTCAATTTGCCGATGGTCAGTATATTAGATTCAACGCCCGATCATCTGAGTATTGTAGCAACGACAAGTTTCATTATGAGAAGCGGAAGTCGGATTGGATCTAACTAACCACACCAACGGAAACATTACTACAGTTAGATTTTTTCTGTAGACGTATCAAAATTGTTTGTCTCTAACCACGACATGATTTCCATCTTCTGCAGACGTATTAAAATTGTTTCTCTCTACCCACGACATGATTTCCATCATCTGTAGACGTATCAAAATTGTTGTCGCTAACCACAACATGATTTCCATCTTCTATAGACGTATCAAAATATTGTTTTCTCTACCCACGACATGATTTCCATCTTCTGTAGACGTATCAAAATTGTTGTCTCTAAGAACGACATGATTTCCATCATATGTAGACGTATCAAAAGTGTTGTCTCTACCCACGACATGATTTCCATCATCTGTAGACGTAACAAAATTGTTGTCTCTACCCACGACATGATTTCCATCATCTGTAGACGTATCAAAATTGTTGTCTCTAACCACGACAGGATTTCCATCATTTGTAGACGTAACCAAATTGTTGTCTCTACCCACGACATGATTTCCATCATCTGTAGACGTAACCAAATTGTTGTCTCTAACCACGACATGATTTCCATCTTCTGTAGACGTATCAAAATTGTTTGTCTCTAACCACGACAGGATTTCCATCATTTGTAGACGTAACCAAATTGTTGTCTCTACCCACGACATGATTTCCATCATCTGTAGACGTATCAAAATTCTTGTCTCTACCCACGACATGATTTCCATCATCTGTAGTCGTAACCAAATTGTTGTATCTAACCACGACATGATTTCCATCTTCTGTAGACGTAATACAATTTTTGTCTCTACCCACGACATGATTTCCATCATCTGTAGACGTATCAAAATTGTTGTCTCTAACCACAACATGATTTCCATCTTCTGTAGACGTATCAAAATTGTTGTCTCTAACCACGACATGATTTCCATCTTCTCTGGACGTATCAAAATTGTTTGTCTCTACCCACGACATGATTTCCATTTGTGTATGTCTTGGTCTATTTTTGTGTTCACTGAGTTGAGATGAGATGTAGTTGTTCATTTTTCTTGAATTGTTGATCATCACTCTTTAAACGTTCTTTACATCAAAAGAACCGGAACACGGTAATGGAGGCGGGAGGTTTGGCGCCGTAAAATCTGATTCAACCCACCATTTCTTTGGAAATGCTTGTACCAAGTCAGGGCCATTGCGGGTTTCCCAGTTTTCCGACTGTTGACTGATGTTGTCTGTTTGTTGACTTATGAGTTTTGCCTTTCTCTTTGGAAGATTGCTCGGTGTTCGGTAATTTTGTTACTTACCCTGATCAAAAGTCCTGTCTTGTTACAAATAATTCAATTACAAATAGCAAAACGAAATAGTCCGCATACAAGGTATTTGCGATAATTGCTTACATTATCAGTCATTCATCAGTCATTCGTAAATAACACAGAGGTGTGAAAATATCTGCTATGAAATTTCTAGTTTACAATTACACATGATAAACTACGCACAATAGCATACCTTGTTTGTACACTCTGATGAACACTGTCCAGTGGAGGTAAATTCTTTTTCATAAGGAGGAATAAACTGGTAGTCATGGATACCAACGCCCACGAACATGCCCCCTGCATCATGGGTTCTCAGTGTTGGAGTTAATATCAATCTTATACCAGAACTGTCTATTATATCTGAAATATACTTTCTTATTTGAAATGTAACAAGGTATTTTATATGGATCGTAAATTATTAGATAATGTTTCCGGTGTCAATAATCATTAAAAATAGAAAAACGAATGTTAGTATATGTATTTAAATTCTTCAGTGGAACAACATCTATAAATACAAAACTTGATTGAGAAGAATTAATATAGCCAAACCTTTGCATAAGGGAGATAAACCTCAGATTTTGTAATATGTTAACATCTGTAAATACTACCAATTTATTTCCTGTTAGCAACGAGTCATGACTATCAGACGGGTTTAATCATTTCAGAGTATGTTGCTCTCTTTCTCGCAAAGAATCTTTAATTATTTGATCTTTGCAATCTTTATATTTTGATTAAGTTTCTTCCAGAAACACTAAAATATATATCTATGATTTTGTTGTCCAGCATTCCATTACACAACAAGTCAATTAATTAATTAAATAACTATTCATGTTGATAACTCACACTTACATTCTCGTGCCTTCGAACTC
The DNA here is from genome assembly GCA_002080005.1 of Gigantidas platifrons. Lineage (NCBI taxonomy): Eukaryota > Metazoa > Mollusca > Bivalvia > Mytilida > Modiolidae > Gigantidas > Gigantidas platifrons. The sequence continues at coordinate 123,628 of MJUT01061825.1, forward strand.
AACACGTATTTTGCATTTCAAATCCCTGACTATAAACTAGAAGCGCATGTTTGTCTTGTAGCTATATTACTGGTTAGGGTTAGTGTTATAGTGTTTAACGCCACTTTCAACAACATTTCAGTTCTATCGTGGCGGTCAGTTTTATGGTGGAGGAAACCAGAGTACCCGGACAAAACCACTGACCTGCAGTATTTCGATCATATTGACCTAACCACCTATTTTAATATGTTTTGACCGTAACTAATATTCTATTTTTTTTATGTGTACAATTTAACAACAAAACATACTTGTCTTTAGTGTTGGGTTGTTGTAATGTATTTGAAGTTTGAGGAAGGTTAAACGTCCACGTATACCACCAATAGGATAACCAACATGCTCAGGTAAGCTGAATGCCTGGCCAAAATAATAACATATTGAGCAGGTTATCATCTATTATACTAATATTTCTAGAATACGTGATAATAAAATGAAAAAGCAACAAAATATTACACTGTCGGAACAATAAATGATTCTAAGACATACCAATCAATTGATGCATGCTACTATTTTTAAGTAAAAGATTTAAAATCAAATGAAAACAAAATCTAAAATGAAATAGAAAACAACACCCCTACGAAAAAAAAAAATACATAACAAAAAAAAAAAATCAAAAATAGAAATAAAGCAAAAATAATTAATTATCAAAAATGTTAATAAACAACTATAAACAAACAAGACCAAAATAAAAGCAAGAAAACAAACAGAATACAAAACAAATAAAGACAATAACATAAAAAGATAACACAAACCAGTGTTAATAATAAAAACAAATCTTACGTTTCCTCCGACAGCCCAAGCGGCAACTACTTCAGTACATGTCAGTAAATTCTTTGGTGAATGTTTGAAACAGTCGTAATTTCTTCCAACATCATCATCACTAGCATCTGGACAACTTAAGATATTGATATGATGGACGTGTTCCAGATTATCTTTCTGGATGAGAGGTTCGTACTGTAAATATAAAATAAAATAAAATTATAAGCAACTTAATTTCTTGTAAATACATTCTACCTTATTTCACTTTTTCAAAGAATGGAGTCGGCAATAAGAAAAGGACTTGAATAAACGTTAGAGAAAACAGAAGGGTGCAAATCAAGATTGGACAACCCAGAGACACTGGCAACATTGTGTACACAAGACACAGAACAAAGACAAACAAAGCGCAAAAACACAACACAACACAAAAAGCTAAAAAGATGAGCGATACGGACCTCACAAAAAATCCGGGATGAACCCAGGTGCCCGCAAAGTTTTTGTCTCTTATAATAGACCTTGTAAACATTTGCACAGTGATATTTTTATTCTATCTCTTGCTCATGAACATCGGTACTGATTCTTCTGAAAAAGGAAAAGTTATCAGCTACTCATTGACATCTAGCACATAGGTGTTATATAATTACCAGTTTTGACTTACTTTTGATTATAGGTGTTGATCGTCATTGTCAACAATTTTCCAACTATATCACATGTTACTACCAAAACGCATTACGCAAGAACCCCGGGGTAGTCGTATCGACCTGGCCCATGAAATGCTTGTTCTTTGATATGTGTCTAGGAACCTTAAAACTTGAGGTGGACATCGAGGTGCAACTTCAGGTTAGTGACACCAGGCTTTATGTGAGAGGTCAACGGCTTGCACAATTCGGCCACCTGGTCATCCGGGCAATATTGTGTCCAATTTAATAAATAACCTTACCCGAATCATATGATGTTTCTTGTCCAACGCGGGCAGTTTATGTATGGAGCACTGGTAACGTGTGTCTGTATTTGGAACATGGAACTACAACAGAAAAAAAAATAGAATATACAAGCTCAACTTGTTATAAAACACAGGAACATAAAATATATCAATGTATGCTTTTCAATGGAACTTCTGTAATATAAATGAAAGCATACCGTACGTTGTATACATGGTTGGCAAATATTATATTTAGTTTTAAGCGATCTTTTGAGGTCTTTACAAATGGTGAACATGTGTTATTACTAAGAGTTTATAAACGGTCAAACAATAAGCACTCTTATTTATTGAGAAGAATACCAACATGTCATTACTAGTAAACTTGATAGCAAAACATACCACATAACACTTCTGGAACACCTGAACCGTAATGAAAGCGAGAGGTTTGGCGGCGTAAAATCTTATTCAATCCACCATTTCTTTAGAAATGCCTGTACCAAGTCAGGGCCATTGCGGTTTTCCCAGTTTTCCGGTTGTTGACTGATTTTGTCTGTTGATTTATGAGTTTTGACTTTCCTTTTGGAAGATTGCTCGGTGTTCGGTAATTTTGTTATTACCCTTATTCACACTCGGTTTATTGATGGGTTTACTGGTTCTTGATCTTTAGGTTTTTGTGTTGTGCTTTGAAAATAACAGTTTGCCTTTTTCTTTTGACAATTGTATTGTATATTCTTCTAAGACTTACGGCCTCTATTCACTTTTTGTGGTAGTTTGATCAAATCCTGTTCTATGGTCCACTATTTGATGTTATGCTTCACAGCATTTGTTTTATTTTCCACACTTTGACTTAAAGTAATTTTCACTACTATCCCTTAACATTGTCATTTTTACATTCCAAATATAAAATAAGTAATTCCTTGATGATAACAATATGCTAAACAGTTTTGCTTACACGGTTTGATGTAAAGTCTATGGAAATTGCGTCAGTTGGAATGTTGTTGTGTGAAGTTTGGGTTGACAACAATCTGAGGCTCTGGACACCACGCTGTTTTATACCATGCCACTGCATTCCCTGTACTCCATCAGGGTCTTTAGAATGGTAAGAGAATATCACTTTCATAGTATCGTTCTGACAAAAAAAACCCGCACATTATTTTCGTAAATTTTCCCTGTATAGTATTAACATATACAGAAAAACAATCAACAAAGAGACAATATATAGATATTACCGGTATAAGTGCTAAGCTCCCTAGTGACCGACTATGATTATTTAGACGGTCAGTAAATTGTTGAAGGGTGAGCGCTTTACCGTCTAAATAATCATAGTCGGTCTCGGGAGTTTAGAACATTTTTGTACGATGTAGCTGATCTATAACTTGAAACAGTAATTAATTTTTGTCCACGAACTATGTTTGACGGACTTTCTTGGAAGTTCTAAGGCTAAAGACGTAATGGTCACTAGACAAAATTAAGCACCGTCCACTGACCTTCAGTATTAATTTTCCGTCTGCATCGTTTATTTCTAGGAATGGAATTTTCCACTGGCCAGTAAAGCATATTAATCTTATTCTCTAGATTTCCATATATGGCTCTGCATTCTATCGTTCTTTTAAGGAATGAGTTTATCCAATCATAGGTCGTCAAATAAGTGCAACATCGTACAATTGCATATGGTCGTTACTACTAATACAAACCCAGATATCTAAAGAAGTACACACGACGCTTTCTAGAATACCTATGACTGAGGAAGGAGAACCTTAGATTTAACAATGACATTATTTAGGATTGGTAAAGTTCAATAATAAATATATCTAATAAACCATGTCAGTACCGAAACACGGTCGACCCGTTGGATGATACCCTTGGGGAGTAATAGTCCACCAGAAGCGATGTCGAACCAGTGATGGTAATAAAAACGTAGATATATAATTTGGTGTGCACAAATTTCTGGAACACCCTTCATCAGGTACGCTCAAAGTCTAAATATTGGAAAGCCAAATGATTTAAGAGTCTGCGAGCATACATTCAAGTATATTACACTATGTAGGGGACTTGTGGATACCAGAGGTAAAAAAAGGTATTACAAAAATTGCAAGAACAAATACCATATACATTTACATTAGAACTTTTTTGTTTTGTTTTTGTTTTTTTTTATATAAACATTTGGCATTATAGATAATGAAGCCCTAAATATCATGCTTTACAAATAATTACAAGAACAAATACCACACACATTTAAATTGATGCTTGCTTAACCATTTAGCATTACAGATAATGAAAAAAAGTTCAGGGATAGCATAGGAATAAAAAAAAACCATTGTCAAACCAAAGGCCAAATCAGCGAGAAAGAAAATCCATTTTACCCATCATACATACCGTTATTATTATGTCTTCGTCATCACACGTGTCTAACCGTCTTGTAAACGCTAGAATTGTTCCATAGTCATTCTCCATTCCTCTCAAGAGATGCCAGTCCTGACTTTTATCTACCACGGGGGCATACCGTCCAGTCGTGTGACAGTCCTATAAGAGAATTCAGATATTAAAGTTAAGATTATTGTCACTTTGTTGATTATTTATCTTATGCATATATGAAACTTGCCTTGGCTGGACACCTAGGGGGGGGGGGAGCATTTTTGTCTTGAATAGACAGTCATATGGATACACAAGCTAATTTGCAAATATTTTGAGGCTAAATTGAATTAGTAAGAAAGTATAGGAGTGTAATTGAATACGAGAGACTATCCAACTTTTCACTTAAATACCAATTAAAGTAAGGGAACAGCGCTTTTATTACCACTGTTACACAATTCAAAATCACAGTAAAGCCTTCAATACTCTATATAGACAATGAATGTTCGATTTATTTCAGTTTATTCAGGGCGTATGTGTAAGCCATAATATTGTCCTGTGAAAATGTGTCCGATTGTATCTTTTTCATATGAAAAATACCCACCAGACCAAAAGAAGTCACCTCTGCGCTTTATTTTGTCCTCGGACTTTATCATAGAAAACAATTGTAACAGAGGACAATATTTTACGGCGGACACTATGTAATCCTACATCAGGTTTCGCTGCTTTGAAGTACATGATACACTGGCTATAATTAAATATGAATAACAATAATATCATGCAATCGAACACTATATAACTCGATGTCCATGGTTCAATCCTTTAAGAATACACGTAATAAAAATAATGTAGTGGAATATCCGTATATATGAAAAGTAATTTAATAGAAAATACATGAAAATGTTTTTAAACGGATAATGCTAATTAATGACTCATTCGATAACATCATTATATCATAAATAACTTCATATATAAAATATCAGATCTACATGAATTGTCAAAAATGTGAAATAATTAGTCACTTGTTGCATAATTCCTATTTTTTAAGCGTTGAGAATGTCAAAAGGACTGGGGAATATACGGACCCTATATGGTCTCACCTTTAATGAATTTTAGAAAATACTTGATCAAAATTTGATATGTTTTATTTTATAGACGACATCATAGTTTTGATGTTAAAACTTGCTTCCAACAAAAAATCGGTACCTTTTTGACATCATTGTGACTTCATGAGCGTGATTTGTCTACTGTATTTCGTGGAATTTTGCCGATATTAAGAACATATTATGGAGAATATTTTATCGACATCTGAAGTTGGACCGAATTTGGCCCTTATAACCCCCAGTCCTTTTGTCTACAAATAACATTAATGAATGAATTTCTAAAAAGATTTACATCGTACCTGAAAATGAACTGTTCCATCAGGTTTAACCCAGCCTACAATGACGTCGGACGGGTACATATTACCATTAGGGGATATCCCAAATCCAAAATATCCCCTGGTCATCACGTGTGTTTCGAATGTGATGTTGGAACCATTGACCTTCCAAAATAACCAAAAGTGTCCATTCTGATCCAACTGGTATTGGTGATCAAATTTCTCTGTCGGCACAGGTATGGTCTTTGATGATGCAACTGGTTTAAAATTGTGACTTCGTGTATTGTCCACGGACTTCAGGTTTCTAGTTAATCCTGAACTTGTCACACATATACTGATATAAAATATAATTTCTATTACTAACGAATTATGCAAGATCATAATTTATAATTTGATATAAAATAACCCTCTTGCGTTTTGATCATTCGGTGTTGCATTCTACATAGGCTATACTTTGTGGGTATGAAATGATTTCTGATAAGGAAAAGCAATTTAACTTGATAATAATAATACGTAAAATTAAAAATAATAAAATATTACTGTAAACTTTTACTTCATTAAAATGTGTTCCTTATTACTCATATAATGTCGGGATAAAAGGGAATTATCGGATTAAAATTTTCCAATAATCTGTCCGCCACATCGCTTTCGATACGGTTGTCTATTTCGATATAACTCAGGAATTTCATTGTCTGTTTTATCTAGAATTATTGATCCTTTAAACACTGAACATCTGGCAGACACATTTTAGAAAGGTTTCCCCAGTATATTATATCATTTCTCCGTTGATACATCGGGTTGATGTTATTGGTATGTATCGTTACCTTCAACAATCTGAGTTCCGCGTTGTTATGTCCGTTACGCTATTCCGTTCGTCTCTACCTCCAGTTGTTTGTAGGAGGGCTCATGTCTTATTTACGTTATTCGTGTCTGTTTGTGTATAGTGGTGTCCAACACATATTGTGTTGTGTTTTTGTTTTATTGTTCTCGTCTTGTGTACCATGTATTGCCAGTTTCTCTGGATTGTTTTTGTTTTATTGTTCTCGTCTTGTGTACCATGTGTTGCCAGTTTCTCTGGATTGTTCATTTTTGATTGTCCCTCCTGTAATCTCAAACATTTATTTGAGATTTATCGTGTGACTACCGGTCTTAATAAATATTTGTGTGTTGGGGGAGGGGATAGGTGATGGCGAAATCACTGTTAGTCGTAGAAAAGTAACACACATGGTCATGGGTAGGTATTTGGAACCCTTTAAACTGGCTTGTAGTGTGATGAAGCGACGTTAGTGGTGTTAAGTAACGTATAAGTCAGAGAGTGGTGTTAAAGGACACCGGACATGAAAAATAATTTTTTGTTTTTCATTTGTTAATGTCAGAATTAAATGAAAGAGAACAACGGCATAGCAATGATCTCTACCAAATTACTGTAGGAATGTACATTTCACACACGTTTTGATAAATCTCCGGAAACTGCCGACAATTAATAAGGTAGTGCACAAAAGTTAGCGTGACGTCACAGTTGTTAATTATTTATAACAACATACGCTTTCACTTGTAAACAACACCACACATTATGGATTTAAACGACACTATTGACGATGAAGATACTTTATGTATACCTTCACTAGACAATATTCAACCGTATCAGTTTGAACCGATGGCAGAAATGAGCTNGTAACGTAGAAGTCAGAGTATGTATGCGTGGCTTTTCCAAGATGAGAAATATTTCTCATGGTGTCAAGCATTTGTGTTCTTGAAGTTATAGTAGTTAATGTTGGATAACCAGAATATATTTTTGTGTGGATACTGATACCAATAACGATTTAGTTACTACTGGACTGTGTCTTTATTCATGTTGAGATTCAGATTGTTGTTTAGCTCTGTGTGGAATTATTTAACATACAGCCTATACAGATAGTATATTTTACTTGAAAACAATTTTCATGATTTTCTAAAAAGTAATATTGAATAGGTTGATAATTACTTTGATAAAAATGTCCAGCAAGTAGAATAGTATTGAAATGAAAAACAAAAACTAATTGCTTACCCTCCCGGAGCACTTGAGTTCACTCCCGGTATTTAGTGGAGTTCGTGTTACTGGATCTTTAGTTTTATGTGTATGTTTTGTAGACCGTTGTTTGTCTTTTTGCATTACCATTTTTTTTAATTAATGTATTCCATATTTACATACTTGTACATATGTTGTTATTTTTCACATACCCGTGATGGGGTCTTGAGAATACTAAAGTTTCAAGTTTCCAGTACTTTTTTCTTTATGGCAATTGAGTTGTCTGATCTTCTTCGAATTACGGGTTCTGATTACCCCTTTAGTATCTTCAAACCCTTCTTATTGTCAGAATAGTTCTAAACCCCAATAGAAAAACCGTAGAAAGAAGTAAAACAAAACCCCTACTTCAGAAATACAGGAACTCCCACTTTCCTTGCTTGGTACAGGTACTTAAGTAAGATATGGCGGTTAAGCAATTTTTTTGGGTCCAAGCCTGTTAGTAAATTATGTGGTCATGCAAGTGTTTTCCACATTTAAATAAAATGCCAACCCCTCACATATAACCGGGCGAAACAATGTCAGGACAAGAACACCTTTGTTGATATCGTTTATTAATATCTAAAAGCCATACATAAATGAGAGATATATCGGTCGATATCACAACTTAAAAAAAAAAAAAAAAATTGAGATATCTCATCAGAAAAAACCCCATTAATATTTAAAAAATAGTGCGAAAATAACCCAAAAATATACGGCAGAAAACCGTTGAAGATGACACATTGATAGCAATTAACAGTACTAACTATAAACTTGTCAAAACAATATTGTTTTAAATATTGAATTAAAACAAAACCAGGAAATCAGAAGAGATATTCCCAAAATGTTCAAAACACTCAACAAATTTGTCATTTTTCACAGGAAACGGACCTTGTGTAGAGCGGTTTGTTTAATATATAATTGACGCGTATATTATAGAGGTTCTTCCTTGTGGAAAACTAACAAACATGGCGGATATTGTATTTGGGATTGTTCTAATATTTCTTTGTAATGTTCCGTCAGTCGTAGGTATGTTTATTGCTACCAACTGAGATTACTTCTTTTGTATCTTCAAAATTTTCTTAATCCAACTACCATAAGATCGGACCACCATTAGGCCTTACATGTTTATATTCATGCAATGCATCTTAATTATCAAACGAGATCGGAATATTATTGTTTAATTTCCTCAAGATATATTTAAGGGGGTACCATACACTATAGGGAGATAACTCTTTAAAATCAGTTGAACGTTTTGATCATATGATATTTGTATGCAGATTTCAAGCATCTCGGTGATCAAAACCACAGCGAGAACAGCTGCTATGTGGCTAGTGAATTTATAGCTCTGAGTCTGTTGGTTGGAAATTGCTAAAATTTTGATATTTATTACAGTGGATATATTCAAACACACTACCAAAAAAAAAAAAAAATAAATAAACGAGCAGATCAAATTTTAAATGAAGTGTATGGTATCACCTTAAGTTGAAGATTGGAAAATTATGGTCTATGTGATTTCATACTAGTATTTGTTTTTTAATACCACCTATTGCTATTAAGTCTCCATTGGAAACATTCGCTGTCCATATGCACACCAGAAACCGTAAATTGAAGGACAGACAATACAATGACCAAAAGAAAACCAACAAACAGTGTCTTTACGTTCGGAGTTCCGTTTTGTGATGTCTGTTCGCATCAAAATAGATGTCTCTGTTTTTATTATTGATCACAATAGAAAGTTAACTTAAATAAAGGTAATAACAAAATTACCGAACTCCGTACAATCTTCCAAAGGGAAAGTCAAAACTCATAAGTATACAAACAGACAAAATCAGTCAACAACCGGAAAACTGTGGAAACCGTAATGACCCTGACTTGGTACAGGCATTTCCAAAGAAATGGTGGGTTGAATCAGATTTTAAGGCGCCGAACCTGCCGCTTTCATTACGGTTCAAAGATTCCGGCTGTCATATAACAGTATGTATAACAATACTGGAACAAAATAGGTAAAATAGCTCGGGTGCGAGCAAAGTGTGGTATTCTTTTTTTCTCATTTTATTTATTGATATATTATACAATTAATGACTTTTAATGAGGTGGATACATATAGATTCTCCTTCAGTTGCCCGTGGGTTACGATATTTTTCCACTCAAGAGAGTTAAAGTAAAGATTTTAACCAAATTTTTCCACCACTGGTTCAGCGGGGTTAAAACGCCGTAATAATGGGAGAAAAGGATTTATTAACCCAAGAATAATATATTTACCTTGGCCCTAAGGTTAATAAATCCTGGTATCCACCGAATTGAAAGTCATTAATTGTTTTATTATATGACACATTTTATATGTTTCTTTCACCCTTAAAATAAGCTTTGATCACGACAATTTATTTTGTTTACCTTGTTGGAATGTTATATTCACCTGGCGTGACGTCACACCAGGTGATTATAACATTACAAGAAGGTAAACAAAACCACGAGGTGATTATAATGTTTTATAAAGATCGTTACTATGGACGTCAGCCAATCAGAAAAAGACATTATCTGAAGTCATATAATAATTGTTATTATTACACCAATGTAGGTATTTTGAGTGGTCCAATGAATTGGTATTCAGCTAATATCAAATGTACCCACAGCGGAATGATGGTAACTCCAATAAGATCCACCAAATTACCAACTAACATCTACAAGCCCAAACTTACTACATGGACATCTAATTACGAACTCAATTTAGAATGTCAAGAAAACACAGGTATGAAATATGTTCATCAAACGTATACTCATCTTAATACATAATGAACTTAAAAAATATACACTCTGCAAAGAAAGAAACGCATAAGGGGATTTTAGGTATTTTAATACATGTATTATAAATCAAAATTGTTCAGTTACACCTTTAAATATCGACTCAGAATGTTTATTATTGAAACATTAACAGTCGGGTCCATACTTCAGAGGATAAGTAAAACAAAAGTCAGTTTATCACAGTTCAGCAAATTTCCGGTCACGTTAGTACCGTGTATGACCACCACGCGGGGACAACACTGCTCTGCACTTCCACATTGTTTCTTGGGATTGTTCGCCATTCCTGTTGCAACATTTGGCGGAGTTGATCGAGGGTCTGAGGTGGAGGTTGTCGCTGGCGCACACGTCTATCCAGCTCATCCCATAGGTGTTCAATGGGATTCAAGTCCGGCAATTTTGAAGGCCATGGAAGCATATTGATGTTGTTCTGCTCAAGGTAGTCCATTGCTACACGCGCTGTGTGTGGCCTAGCGTTGTCCTGTTGGAATATCTCCCTCTGTCGGTCAATTATGTGCATGAGGTGAGGTTGGAGAATTTCGTCTCTGTATCTTACAGCCGTTAAATTGCCCGGGACATGTACTAGGTCTGTTTTGCGGTCATTTGAGATAGCCACCCACATCATGACACTACCTCCATCGAATCTATCCACTTCCTGAACGCAGGGGGAACAGAAACGTTCATTCCGGCGCCTGAATACACGTATTCTGCCATCACGTTTCTGCAGCAGAAAATGAGACTCGTCGCTGAACCAAATTCTTCGTTAGTTTCGGAATGTCCAGCCCCTTAATCTGTTGCACCAACGGACGTTTTCACGTCTGTGTAACGGCGTCAATACCGCTCCAAAATACGACCTTCTGGATCTAATTTCATGCTGTCGAAACCGGTTGCGGACTGCTTGTGAGCTGATTCTTCGCAATCCATGTATTCCGGCTGCAGTGGTTGATGCAGCAATGGTTCGATTCCGTATCCGTAGATGAAAGACCCGGATGTACCGATCTTGCTCAAGAGTAGTTATGCGAGGTCTTCCACTCCTTTGGCGGTCATCGTTGAAACAGTTTGTTGGAATCTATTCAATAGTCGGGAAATGGTGCTCTGGTTAACATTCAGAGTTTGTACTACCTCATTTTGGGACTCTCCGGTTTGGAGACGACCGATAGCGATATTTCGAGTGGCAGGGTCTAACCTTTGCATGGCAGCATATCAACTTAGTAATAAAAGTCAAGCTTCAATCTTGGTCCTTTTATACGCTTTAGTTTAAAAGTTGAATTAACCACGAAATGCCCGTGAAAAAAGTTACCGAATTTTCGGTGCGATACATGGGATATTCATTTTTCAGAGGTGCTGTGCACATGTGGCAGAGAACCAAATCTAATGAACAGGCATTTAAAATTTAATACTTACCTTTAAAAATCAATGATGAAAATGGCCATTTAATTTTTCCTTGTAAATCGCAGAATTTGCATTTTGAAAAATAAAAGTGGGTTATGCATTTCTGTTTTTTGAACAGTATATATAAGGGTGTAATGGAGTTTTAAATTATTTCAGTTATATCGTGGCGGTCAGTTTTGTTTTTGGAGGAAACCGGCATACCCACAGAAAATCACTTCATCACATAAAGTTGTATCGAGTACACCTCTCCATGAGCGGAATTTCGAACTCACAACTTTAGTAGTGATAGACACTGATAGCACAGGTAGTTGTAAATCCAACCACGACCACGACGGCCCCCGTAATAAAGCTAAAAGGCATTTTATCATATATTTTTATCATACATCTTCTTGTAGTTTATTCTTCAGCTGTATATGTAGAACAGGTTCCTATTAACGAGTTACATCAAGGACTTTGTTTACATAAATGTAA